>JBAMCG010000068.1:8120000-8335000 GCA_037075325.1 Drosophila mayaguana | reverse complement strand
GGAGTAGAAGAGAGGCAAAGAAAGAAGTGATGGGATATTTAAAATATATATATATATATATATATATTTGAGCTCTAAAGCCCAATAAAGCCGTCTAAAAATATCTAATATATTATTTTAAAAAACCTAAATAAATAATAGAAAAGCAAAACTAAATGAAAAAGGCCGACAGACAAAGGAATCGAAGCTAGGTATACGGCGACTGGCTTACCTGCCTATGGCTAATGGACAACATAGCGTCCCCGCGCATTGTTATCCAGCGCTGACGCATGGCTGGGCACACAAAAGCGCAACAGAAGCCGCCAACTGAGTCACAAATCCAATTCACATCAATTCGATCAATAAATCTTTCTTTCAAAAATAGAAACTATTTTTCAATAAATCTTGTTGTTTTCCAGCTAAATATAGCATAACAACTATTTCAACAAGTTCAAATGCCAATGGCAACTAAATTGTCATTTAAAAAAAAAAAACACGAAATGAATATGAAATAAAAAAGATCACTTGCTAATGGCACAGCAATTTCGCACATACACAAAGATACTTTGTGTGAAGCGACGCAGATGCAAAGCGAAAGATACAGCTAGAGAGCTACAGCTACAGATTCCAGCTACATTTAGCCGCAGTCTCAATTGATTGGCTTTAATTGCTGGCAATTGGCTCTGCTGCAATCAAAATCAACACACACAAACAACATCCTGTGTGTGTGCGTGTGTGCAGGACGCGTGCTCTGCGCTTCGTTTCCTGCTGTTGTCTGGCGCCGTCGTCGCCTAATCACCTACCGACAAGCTCCTTCCTCGAACTGCTGAAAACTTACCTGAGTTTTGGGATTTTTGTTGTTTTATTTAATTTTTTTTTTTTGCTTTTGTCCATTTTTTCTAACTCTCTGTCGTGTGTTGTTGTCACGTCCGGAGCCCGAGACCTTCTTAGTCTGCGTACTCGTTAAACATTGTCGTCTCTTTTTTTTTTTTTTAAGTGTAACTCTTTTTGGCTAGCCACGCCCCATTTTGTTGGCATTGTAATACGCATTACACAATGTCGCACGCTTTAATTTGTGCTGTCTATGTTTTGTTTTTTGTTTCGTTTCGCTCGTAAAAAATAGTCGAGTGAAATGTTTATGCCGACACTTAGACAACTAGAAATGTGAACTATGTATGGGAGTGTAAGTGTGTATGTGTGTTGGATAGTGTATATTGTTGTTTGGCTGCAAATTTACGATCGTTTTGCTGCTGATGATCACGTTTCAGACGGCGCCTGTTTGGCAACCTAATGAAGCCTTAGCAACAGTTTGACAGCCACTTGAGACGGAATGGGAAATTGAATGTGAATATAATTTAGTTTGAGTTAGCTCTTTAGGTGAAGGCAGGCAGACAGAATAACTAGCTAAACAGTTAACTCTATTGACTTTTAGCTTAAACTTCATAAACTTAATTTTATGACTTGAACTCATTTATCAACTCATTGAAGCTTTTAACAATTTGGGAATTACAACAATAGCTTTGTTTGTATGAAATGTAAACAAACCTTTTTAATTGATTTTCAAACGTGTATAGTTTCAAATGAATTCACATTTCTCATGGGCTGATAAAGTTTCTATAGTTAGCTGACAGCATAATTTGTCATTTTGTCAACCAGCGAAACACATTTGCTTTAGCTAGAGAACGCTAATTATGAATATTACGTGAGAATTTAAAGGGTAGAAACAAACAAGCGAGAGAAACAACAAATGTAAATAAATATTGTATGAATTTCGGTAATATAGAAAATATAGTAGTTAGTTTATATGGAAATATTCAACAATTTTTTTCATTTCCAGTTCAAATATACCGTATCTATATATATGTATATGTATGTATATACCATCAATATTTTTCTAGTTCACATATATCATATCTATATACGTATATATATATATATATTATCAATATTTTTGTAGCGCTTAACAATCAGTACAAATTACAATGAGAACAGCGAGGCGCTAGCGCTATATCAACAAATATATGAAAATAGAGATAAGCCCTGAAAATAGGTTTTATCATCTATTTGCATGCGCTGATAAAAGTTGATTATTGATTTTGTATATTTTTCGTTATCTGCTATTCGTTTGCCATGCTTGGAGGACACACCTCCCCAATGGAGCTGACGCCCACATGGCAAATGACATGAAATGACACTTCATTCATGGCATTTGGCTAATTTGCTTTGGCTGTTCGCCTGTCCGTCTGTCCGCCCGTCCATACATAGTGAACTAGATGATTATTGAGCGACAATTTTAAAGGCCATTTTGGCCAGAATTTGTGCCGAATGCTCTTTTTGGCCCGCATGGGTTCGGGCCGCGGCAGACGTCTGAGGTCAAATGGCTTGTAAACCTAAAACAAATGGCACAGTCGTAAAGCCCAAATTTGTTTTGGCTTAATGCGCTTCCGCCGCAAAGTCTCGCAGTGCCTCCTGCCACAGAGATTGCGCAACCTCAGGGCCAACTGGCAACAGCTAACAGCAAACCGCTAAGAGCTAAGATAGCAAACGGTAGCCCATTGGACCATAAATGGGCAGGAGGCGAACGAGCTCTGCGAGCTGCCAGGTGAAAGAGTTGCCTTTTCAATTGGCCAATTCTGTCAGCATGTCAATTGGCATTCATTATAAGACACATTCATTCAAATGTCAGTTGCACTGGGCAACGAGCAGCGACAACCCTAAAGACGGCAACCCGCACAGCTCATACAACTCCAGTTTTCCAGCTGGCTTCAGCTTCAGCTCTGCCTCTGCCTCTGACTCTGTCTATCCATCGTTCTTGTAGTGGCAGCTGCTTTTGGCCATTTTTCCTCTTTCTGTTGCTGTTTCGGCATCAGAAACCGCCAACAAGTCGGCATGATGTCATAAGCCACACACACACAAGCAAAATGTTTTAAATGAATGCCTGTCAAATTCTTGTTCTTGTTCTCGTGTCTTGTCTTGATGCTTGCCTTGATATGCTATAGGATAGCACTATTTCTATATGTTTGTGTTGTTTCACTAAAACTAACTAGCTGCCATTGTGTTAACAAGCAGGCAGTTATACTTAGAGGCCGATAACTGGCAGTTGTACTTTATATATATATATATATATTTAATCTCAAGACAAAGTACAAATTCTGTCTGCGATTCTATTAAAAATGTGTTCAACGCATTCTACGAATTGTTTGAAAACTTTGGATGCTTGAGCAAGACTATTAGTCATTGTTTTGCTTTTAATATTAATATAGAATTTTATTAGACCCGCATAACTGGCCATATTGCTGTTGGTTTACAATTTTTATAATTTTTTATTTTTTTGTGTTACGTTTAAGGAAATCTATTTAATATTTAATAACACATTTTTTCTGATGTATTTATTTAATTTAATTTTATTTAAATGTCAAATAGCAAAAAAAAACTATGTAGAGATTTATATTTATTTTATTTCAATGTCAAATATAGCAAAAAAAAAAAGTATAGATTTTACTAAAATATTTTCTATTTAATATATAAATATGAAAAGGAATTAATTGAAGTAATTGCTTATTATTACTATTTTTTAAAATTTATTTTTAGTTATATTTATTTATTTTATTTTATATTTTTAGTTTAAAAATGTTTTCAATTTATTGCATATTTTCCTTAAGTAAAATAGCTAAAATTTAATTAAGTAGGAAAAGTGTAGGAAAGTTTTTAATTCTATATAATACCCAAAAGTTGATATAGAATCAATCAGTGCAGCCTATAAATTGTAGTACTCGGTCTTTTATAAAGCTCTGTCAGAATTTAGTCGCAAATATGGCAACGAAATATGATCTCTGTTGACCTTTGAAGCAGACTCAAGATTGCATCTCATCTGTACAGGTCTATGTCTGGGTCTATAAATAAAAAAATCAAATACAATTTAAATGCGTTATACAACAAATTGGTCATATACATAATTATGTCATCCAAATATATAAGCATATAACAAACATGTGTCAGAGCCGAACATAGTTAAAGTTGCATATTTATTCCTATGGCCGTTCGGTTCTTTTCTGGAGATGACTAATTTTGGTAGTGCCGTTGGCTTGTTGTCGCTTGTCGCAAATAAGTAGACCCTGGGCGGTTTCTTGAACATATGCTTATGGTAATTTTCTTATGGCGCCAGCCTCAAATGAATGGGATGCAAATTGTGAATGGCGAATAACGAATTGCATGTTAGCTTTTAGTTGCGGCAGAGACGTAAACCCTTTGGCTGTACATATGACATGACATGGGCCGCAAAGTAATCAGAATTGAGTGAATGAATGAATGAATGGGCCAGGGAATAAAAATGGTAAATGGCCAAAAAACGGGCCACAGCCAATGGCCAAAAGGTGCGCCCACAATGTGCGCTGCGAGCTGCGAGCTCGTTTGGCAGAGGTTGTTGCATGACTCTTTGCGGCGTTGTTGGCCAAAGTTCAGCAAGCAAGCGCAAAAAGAAGTATGGAAATAAATAAATGAAAAAAAAAAAAAAAACAACAACAAAATGGCAACACCTTTATGGAACGCTGTACGTTGTAGGGGCGTGGCACAGTCAGAGCTCTCTTTCATGCTTGACTCATGGAAGTCACGTTCGCAGCTCGCATTTGGGCCTCGCGCGCGCTCGGCATTTGGCGCATTTTGCTTGGCACGCCATGTTTATTAATATTTAAATGCAACGAGGCATTCGCCCCAGACTCAGTGCCCCACTACCCCCGCTCAGCTACCTAGCCAGCTTATATACCAGAAGAAAAAAAAAACAAAGCGAGTCGAACAATTTCAGGCTTGAGCGCTCGTAACTGAGCTGGCAAAACTGGGAGTTGGCCCTGGCTAAGCAGCTTTTTTATTTTTTGTGTGTGCTTCTGCTCGTTTTGCAGTTCGCGTAATCCTTTGGCTCTGCACTTGTCGCAGCCGAGGGGGCCCTGGTGGGGTGGCGGGCGTGCACAGGGGGTCCAGCTGGTGCAGCACATGTTACATTTCTAATGATGCATGGGCTGGCAACACGCAGCACCGCTGCAACGCTGTGCCCCAGTTCATTTGGGTCAGTCTGCGAGTTGCAACTTACATTTCCGTATGGTCTCTAATCGCTTGTCCAATGCGGAGATTTATATTGAAATGTTATCGAACTATGTTGCACATAAATTGAGTTCTTTCCCCCGGGCTTAGTGGGCTAGGGAGGGATATGAACTGAAAGTTGAATAAAAGATTTAAATTTCTTGTGAAATTTTCATATTTATTTATGCGAGTATTTCATTTTAGATAAAGAACGAGGTAGTTTTCATAGAATAATCAGAAATATTCTCATACAGACAGAGGCTATAGGAAAATTAATATATTTATATTTCTAGGAATGGCTAATAGCCTTTGTAGAATACCAACAAAATCTAAAATGCTCTCACAAATTTTCTATATATGATATTGCTCTACATGTAGGCGGCACATATAGAGCTAATGCAGTCTGAAGACTAATATTGTTAATATATTATATAAGAAATCTCTAACTACCATCTATCCATCTATCCAGGCATACATCCATCTAGCCAAAGATCCCTTCTCTATCCCTTCCTCCTTTGGAATAGTTTCGTTAGTTTTCCATTTCTTGTCTATTATTCTTGTATTATTATTCTACTCAATGTCTCTTTCACATCTTTAATCTCTCATGGTTCTAATGAGGGCCCGGCCGGAAGTTTCTATTTGCTGCTGGTCCTCGCCTCATCGCCTCACTTCATACTGCCTTCGTTCATAATTTTGCGCAACTAATAATTCTTGGCTGCTTTATGGCTATGTAGTTCATTATCCATTTGGACACAGACCACGCACATCCGCTGGCTATGCGATTGCCATCAACTCCTAGCTGAAGTGCTCTTGAGCCCGAGTGCGAGTCCCGACCGCCCGTTGCGTTTGCTTATTATTACAGTTCGTTCCTCTTGAGTGCCACCTGTCGTTCGAGGATCTCGAATTCGGCTCTTCCCTTCAATAACGTTTTTGTTGTTTTCCCATGAAACTACCGGCTACAGTTGCCTTTTGTCAAGTGCAGAACAACAACAACAATCTCTCTCTCTCTACCTGTCTTATGTCCTTTGTTGCGTTCTCTTTTACGCGCAGTTTTTATGCACAGTTGGCTTGTTCTTATGTTTCCGCTCGTTGTTTTTAATGTGCGCCTCTTCTTCTTCTAGCACTGGTTCCCTCTGCCCGCTTCTTCTAGTTAGCGCCTCCTGCGCTAGTTTGCTTCATTTGCATTACAAATCAGTTAAGAGCAAGCGAAAATCTGCGCGTGGCGACCTACTTTCACAGCTACCCCCAACTGCCCCCAGCTACCTCTATTTAGCCCCATCTACTCATCTGCTGCTATTATTGCAGCATCTTTCTCTGTCGCCTTTTGCTTTTACACACACTCACGCACACACACACACACACACATGTGTAAGCAGCGCTCCTTGACAGCATTAGCCTGACAGTTTTAAGGGATTGTGTAGCCATACACTGCCTGCGAGCAGTTTTCGCATACAAAATTCATGCACATAAATCGCACTCGCTGCGAGCCGCCCCCTCTCCCATTGCTCCCCCCAGCTCACGGAAGCCCTTGCTACATCCTTTTGCGCTCACATTTTTGTTTCCCACGTTGCAATAAAAAGCATACAAAAAATGGCTAAAAAAAAACATTTTTTCGCCTCTCACAAAAACATTGCAAAACCCTTAAAAAGTAAGCAGCAAGAAGAAGCGAACAAAAATCCACTCAACTTCTTTGTATGAAATCAAAATCATATATATGTACATTAGTATTTGTAATTTTGTTTTTCAACTGGCAGCTGCCCTGAGGTGTGGGCGTGGCTGCCGCCTTTTATACAGCTAAACTAATGCTTGTTTATTTCCCTCTCTCTCTCTCTCATTGCAGGTTCGTATTCACAGACACACACACAGAAATATATATATATATATATATATATATATATATATATATATATATATATATATTCACTGTAAACAAGAACCGGGCAACTGGTTCCCATCTCACGAGCTGCGACCTCTGGAAAAGCCTGATGAATGCGCCTGCAGGCCAAGATCTGTTTTTCCCGTCGTCTCACCCCCGCACGACCATTTGGGTATTTGAAATGTGCCGCGCGCGGCTTCAGTTTACAGTTTTTCTTTCAGTTTTTCATTTCATTTTTAAGTATTTTATTTATTTTCCCTCCTTTTACTGCGTTGAATGTGCCAAAGCGGATTAGTTTTAGCCACAGCCGCTGCGGTTGCTCGGCTCGAAAATGTATTTTCATAACTCGCCGCATATTTCTTTTTAATTTAGCTAATGCAATCATTTTCCACACCGCCCTCAGAATTAAATGCGCAAATTTATGGCATTTAATTAGAAAAATAAAAGGATTTTGCAATTCAATTCTGCCGACAGCTGTGCCGCGTTACCCAGCGCACACTGTAAGCGGCTTAGTGTGCTGGGCGCCGCCCCGCCCCCCGTTGCCATCACGTTGCCAATCACAGCTCATCACGGCTCAGAGCTCATCGACGGGGCAGCTCTCTAATCGGTCAGCAGGTGTTGCCCCACCAATTAGCCGTAAATCTTTTTTCTGTTAGCCCAACAATCCTGGGCCAACACTTTCGTCACTTTCACTTACCATTCGAGTCTGGTGGCATGTGCCACCAGAGGCTTTGGCCCAGAGCAGGTGACGTGAGTGCTTCAGTGTGTGAATGTATAAATGCGTGCGTGTGTGTGTGTGTGTGGCATCGATTTTGTGTGTTTGGGCAGTTGCCTAAGGGCGGGCACGTCTTATGCTCTGCATCTGAGATTTGATATGGAGAGTTGATTGGCTTTGAGCAGAAGTTTAAGAAATCAGAATAATTGAATGAACTTAGCGTATAAAGCTAATATGGAATATATTTAGATATCTATATATACATAGATAAGACAAACATATAGACCAGAGTAGTATTTAGATAAGGCAAATATATATGAATGTCATACACTTTACTACAATTTTTAATTGTAAAATAGCTGTGCTATCTTTTGCCAGCTTCTGTATAAAATATATCCGGTTCCTGTACGTCTCCTGGCCCTCAGTCTCTGCTCTCTCAAAATAGTGTATTACACAGTCGGCCACAAGCGTTAGTCACATTTGCTGTACTTCTGCATTTAATTTCCCCAGTGAGTGCAGGCCATTTCCTTGAGTTGGGCCCTCGACAGAGAGGGCCCTCGTCAGCTAAGCAAAAGCATTAAGACGTGTTTAATCATGAGAGCAGAAACATGTCTCCGACATGTCAAATCGAGCAACTGGCGCCCTGAGAAAATCTACCCAAAGCCATCCCACTCAGCCCATCTCACTCCCCCTGCCGCTGCCCACCCGTTCGCACCTACATTCGCTGTAAGCCGATATCGAGCGACGCCGCAGCAACAAGAGAATCGAGTTGAGAAGGCTGAGAACATGCCATCTAACCAAATATCCGTTCGCTGTTGGGCTCAATGGAGCGAAGCACGAAAAGCGCGTGTGGGAAACGAACTTTGTGACAACTTTTAATTACATATATGAGGAATTTCTGTACACATACAAATGTATATGTATATGTACATATATAAATAAATATATATCACAGCTATGACATCATTTGATGAATGGGGTCTACCGAAACAACGGAAATGAGTTTGTGTGAACCGACAGCACAAGCAAAAAGGGCCAGAATACATATTTGCCTAGGCATTAGAGCCGAACAATTTCATAACTCTGACTTTGACTTTGACTTTGACTTGATGAAAATTGAGATGAAAATTGCTGTTGATATTGCTGGTTGATGTTAGATGAACTCGTTAATTAAGCAATTAGGCAAAATGTTTGATTAATTAACTGAGCGAGGAGCATTAATGAGCTAATGGAACACAATTTACATTGATTTCCACACACACACAAACACACAAATTGCCAATTTGTAAGCTGTTCAAGGTCATTTGAGCACACACCAAATTTAACAGCGGGATGTACAGTCATTGAACTGGACAATTTAATAATACAGTGAAGCTTGGTGGGAAGTGAAAGCAATGATTGATTAATGGTCAAGCGAGATTTTAAACAGTCAATGAATGTTAAAGAATGAGTTGCTGTGCGTGAAGTCAATGTAAATATATTTTGCATAGAATTTTATGAGCTTTGGGAAAACTTGATCAATCATGAATGTTTATAGTATATAAAGTCATATTCATAATTCATAACATATAAATATTTGAGTTTAGGGTATGAGAATAATTTTATTTTCAATACACTGAAGCGAGAAACAGTCAAAATGATTTGCTGTATTTAAAGCTAAATTTAAATATATTATATAACAAGTTTTAATGAACTTTCAGAGGCTGTGAAATACTTTAATTATGCATGTGTGTAGCATTTAAATATATTCCAGCTTGCCTTATCGTTAGGTCATTCCACTTTGAATTAATACACAATTCATTCTTAAATTGAGTTTTTGATACATAAAACTCAAAATTTATGCAGATCTCATTCTGAAATTTAGCAGGCTAAACTTTCAGTTGCTAAGTTTCCATTGCCTTTTATTACAAACTACTTGGAAATAATATTTATATTGCTCTTCACTTTTTCAAACATTAACTAAAGTTGATTATTTGAAGCACATGTAATTCGGGTTTTTAGAAAGTCCCAAAGAATATTTATATATAAACAAATGTCATATGGGAAGTCTGAAGAAACAGAAATTGCTTCAGCACAGCGTGCAAATTAGGCAATTTCTACTGTACATTTATCATTATTATTGTTATTATCAAAGAGTGAGCTTTTTGTTGTTTTTGTTTTTTTTTTTTTTCTGTCTGCGCGGATGTTGCGAGTTTGGTGAACTCGCAACAAAAGATTGTTCCATTAGCCAACAGAATGAAGTAAGAAATGGGAGAGGCAGCGAGGAAGCTCCAAAAGAGTGGGAAAGCTGGGGCACATAGAAGCAAGAGGAAGAGACTCCTATGGCGGCCTACTGCACATTAGATGAATAGCAAAAGAAGAAAAGCGCGTGTGGAGTATAGGCAGAGCGGGGCTGGAGAACCCCAGGGGTTGAGGGGCGACGCACTCGCACACATTAGATAGCCGCTGGGTAATTAAGCGATGTGGCAACGCTGCCGCTGTCTGCCACGCTGCTTGGCTGTCCGCCTGTCTGCTCAGACGGCCTGCCAAGAGTTCCCATAATTTATGGCAAATAATTATAATAGTAACACAATGCACACATGAGCTTAGTCTGTGAGGGTTGGGGGGATAGTGAGCCAGAGCGGGAGAGAGGGCCAAAGGCGCTTTGCCACTTGCTGCAAACAAAAGAGTCTTAAATTTTTTTTGTCTATTGCATTAGGCGCTGCAGCTGCCGCATGAAGTTGCGCTTTGATTATGGGAAACGAGAGGAAAAAAAATGAATTCGAGCCACAGTCTCAGCCACGTTTTTGTTTTTGTCTCCGGTGTTAACGGTACTCGCTAAAGCTAACTGCATTAGCTACTTTTGTTGCTGCTGCAGTCGCTCTGTTAATTATGCAAGCGGCCAACGATCGAGCCAAGAGTTCTGGTTCTGGCCAGTCAGCAATTCCACTTGCCAGTGGCCAAGCAGCAAAGTCGTGTCTCAGGAAGTGGGCGCTAGGAAGTGCCAGCCCCCTGCCCGATCCGCCTCCCAATCACCTGCGTGGCACCTGTTTGGCTGCGAGTCGAGTCTGTGCGCTAGAGAGGGAGAGAGAGAGGGAGTCTTTGCGTCATTAATAAAAATGTCTGGCCAAGTCTTAGAATTTATGGCATGCTTGCCAGCAGCACTTTAACATGTCCCAGACATTAAAGCGGGTTTTGATTTTTTTTTTTTTTTTTTTTTTGCAACTGGCCTCTTGGTTGCTGCTGTGTGGCCGCCACACAGCGGCTGTCAAACTGTGTGTGCAGTGAAATTGAATTTGCATAGCTCCAGGGAAATGATAAGCTATTATTATGTGGCAAATTGTTGGCATCGAAATTGAAAAGCAAAATCAAGAATCTTAAAACTATTTGCGAATTATAAATGAAAATGTTTTGCTATGAATGTGTGCTGTGAAATAATAATTGAATCGAAATTAGCATAAATCCAAGAGGTTTTCTCTGTACTTAATAATTTAATTTGTCATTTGCAGCTTTGATAATTTGATATTGCATATTCATTTCAATTTCAATTCAAGCCAATCAAAGTTTATTCTAATTTGATCAATAACACATCAATTATTAGGCATCTACACATACATATACTCGTGGGAGTCAGGTCGATTAATGTATTTATTTAAAGCTATTCCTCCCAGCAGGCTGTCGTATAATGCATTTGAAATGCTTTGGCTGCGGGCTCAGATTTATTGCGGCGCAAATGTTGCTGCCAATGCGTCAACTTTGAACTTTTGCCGCTGACACGCAATGGCTGCTCCACATACGCAGCTGTCGAGGCGCACACACACCAGTGTGTGTGTGTCTCTGTGTGTGTGTGCGGCTCATGTTTTATGCAGCGAATCCTTGGGGCCAGCTGCAACAGCGTCGTGCCATAAAACAATAAACGCGGCTTATAAAACGACAGCAAAAGCAAAGACAACAACACAAAACACATTGTCATGACAGTTTGGGCCAGGCAATTTACTATATAGTCATCATACTATATAGGGGCATATCAAGGGACAGCCCAGCTGGGAGCGAGGGCTGAGCACTGAGCAAACAATAATTAATATGATTGTCACTCAGGTGGCGGCTAATCATAGTTTCGCTGCCGACACACAAAAGTTAACTCGGCTCTCATACACTCACTGGCTCTGAGGGGCTAGTAGAATTTGGGGATGATACGGCTAGATAACCTAGATATGCTAGTACCTAAGTTCAGGCGATAACGAAAGCTGCCTATTCTATAAATCGCTCAGCTGAATCTAGCAAAGAAACAAATAGCATAGCTCAGCTATATATTGCTTGCTATACTATATTGATTGTCTTTATGATCGTATATCAGACAATCATAGAGTAGATGGATTTTCTGTATCATTTGCCCTCATATGAGACCACCATAGCAAGGGCCGCATATCGCAAAACGAGCACGAGGATAATCCTCTCTATATCAACTATTTATATGGGAATATTAAATATCTCGACAACAATTTCATATTTTACGCCCTAATAAATAAAATCTAAATCCATTAAAAGATCAAATTAAAAGTTTAGCTTTTTTTCTAGCCAGCCCTAAGCTAAGCAATTGTCGTAAATCTAAATGAAAATTCAATAAAAAATAATCATTTTATATAAAAAATCTCTTCATGTTTGTTACATTGTGCAAAAGCCTGCAACTACAAACTTCTCTATATACCCTCAACATACTTTAATAAAAGCCAACTCACATCAATATTTCATATATCCATTAGCCCCAAACTCCTGCTAGAGTATTGAGGCTTCGACTTGGAATGATTCAGCGCTTTATTCTAGTTTTGTGTTTATTGTGTCAACTCATGGCACACATTTAATACCATTTGGCTGTTCCTAAAGCTGTCAATAAAATTTGTGTCACACGCTTGCCACGCCCCTCGCACACCTGGTCTGCTGCTTCTCTGCGCTGCTCTGCTCCGACCAAAGCCCGTCAGTTAAGAGCTATTGTTCGCTTATTAACTTGGCCCAGAACTGACGTCAATTTCAGTTTCAGTTTCGGTTTCAGTTTTGGTTTCGGTTTCAGTTCGCTTTGGCTGCCACAGGAAGCGAGCTGCTCAATCATTTGCCGTGCCTACGGCGGAAAGATGCATTTTGTGGTTTGGGCCCCGGTGGTGGTTGCCGAGGGGCTCTCACTCGAGTCTCTCCTCTTCTTCGACTTTAGTTTCGGCTTCTTTTGTTGACTTCTCACGCGCCCACTGGCTGCTTCCGGCCGGTCGTCAGACGTGGGATTTTGTTGGACTTCCTTTGCTTTTTTCTCCGCCTTCCCTCTGCCTCTCGCTCTTGTTCTATCTCTTTCTCCTTCCTTTTTTATTAATTGCATTTTGCTCGCCTTTTTGGCCAACGGGCCGAACTGACAGCTCATAACAGCTGCCAATTTGTAATTTTATATGTTGCGGCTGTCGTTAGTTTGCTTGTATTTTTTGTTAGGGGCAGCTGGCACGTGCCACCGCATCCTGCAGCAGCAGGTGCGGCAAACAGGATACTGCAATTCGCAGTTTGCTGCAAAACAGCAAAATATAAGACTAGAGCGAAATATATATTGACGTTTCCATTAGATTCTTTATATAAGCAATAATAAATAAGTAACGAAAGCTTGAGTGAGGTTAGGGAGTTGTAGTGTTGGGTAGTGGTTGTCAGTGTTGGTTAAGTTGCAGCAAATGAACTTGATAGTAGAGTACCTTTAGCAGTCTTTACACATTTGCCTACAACTCAATTGTAAGTGGCTCTGTGCACCGTTAGACGTTCAGGTCATGTCTTATGCTCCAGCCACAAAACACGCACTACACCTGCCATAAAAACGAAATAAAAAAACTCATTTAGATTAAAGATCGTTTGGCGCATGCCACAAGAAACGATTTAATGCGCATCTAGTGCAAAAAAAAAAAAAAGAAAGAAAGAAAAAAAATTGTGTTCACCTTTTGGCTGTAAACTGTCACAGCAACGGTAAAAAAGGCCAAGTCGTTGACTTGGTCAGCGGCTTAATGACTGCAGCATGGTTCAACGAACCGGCCAGTGGCTGTCCAACTGTGCCGCGTACTGACCCCAATGCGTAATACGCTTTCAATAACCGAACAGTAAGCAAAACTAAAATTGCCTGCCAAATCGACTGAAAGCTTTTTTCTCTAATTAGTTTTCAGCTTCACAAGCCTTCCCCTCGCTCTCTCTCTCGCATTTTTATTAATATTGTGTCCGGCTCATTATTAACCCATTAATGAGCCTAATCTGTTCGGTGCGTTTGGCCGTTTTACGAAAATTAAACAAATTAACTTAAGCGACTACAACAAGAGCAAGAACAACACTTGCTCTTGGCCATAATTGGTAGACTCACTCACTCTCCCCATCTGAGGTACTCTCTCTCTCCCTCTCTCTCTCTCTCTGTCGCTTTCTTGGGGAGTTGCCGTCATCGCTGGCCAATGGAATGCTCATTGGTTAGGTCATCGCGATGGCGCGAACTTTATGAAACAGCAATACAATTGGCACGACTAGGGGTTGAGTTGTGGTCGAAACCGAGAGAGGGGGCGGCTCATGGGGGGCGCTCAAGCGAGTTTTGTAAGTAATTTATGCGCAATTAAACTAAAAATAATTTGATTACAACGCCCAGCAATGAGCTAAGCACTTTAGTTTGATGAGTTTCTGTGCACGATATACAACACTGTTTCATATATTTTTTGGGAAACATTATACGTCGAATAATACTTTGCTGAACTACAATAACACTTAGTTGCAGTTTGTCAAATACATTACAATAATTAAATTATTAATTATAACTTTCATATATGACCTCACTCTTTGGTAATACTTTACAACACTGTTTTTGGACTGTTGGTAAGCAAAGTATTTTGTATATTAGTAAAGCTGAGCTTCAATGATACGATTGATAACATGTGATCTTGTTGCTCCATAAGCAACAGTTATTTGCAAGCTTATTCAACACTGTTTTTGGCACACTTTCCAGCACTAAATATAGGCGAACTTTTTATATCTAATCACACTATATCTCAACTTTTACTATAATGAACTATTTCCTATATAACACATATTAATCTTGACATTTTGCAACACTGCATTTAAGTTGTACTTCTTCAACGATCACAGCATTCCAGCCCATGGACCAGTGCGGTTACACTTAGCGGCTGATCTGCATAAGCTGCTTAAAAATAAGCTCAGGGTCTTAGCTCGCAATTCTTGTTGTCTTTTGATGACGGCTTAACCCAGTTTGGGATGCACTGAGCTGTTTAGCATGATGCCAGGTTAGCTTTAGCATTGTTTTTGCTCATTTGTATTTTATTGTTTCTTTTCTTTATATTTTGCTGCTCAAACTCGTTACGCCAGCTCATTTGATACGCTCTCGTTTCGCGATGAATATGTCAAAGTTATCATCATTTTGCACATCAGCAAACAAGTTGGGCCACTCCGCCAATGATCCGCTCACTTGTCAGCCTTCGGCAGACAGCGCGGGATGGGTGGAGGCATGATGGGAGTGGGAGTAGTAGAAGAAGGGGAAGCGGCAACAATTTCGTAGCTGTTTGGGTTAAGCTTTAAGCATTTGCACTTGAATTGATTGTCATGCTCAAACAGTTCGATTTGTTGCTTGGGCATATCTATGTCAGAGCTAATTTCTATAGCCTTGTTAGAGCAAATGCCAACGCACGCACACAGTCGCAGACACACGGATATAGCATTTACATAGACAGGCGCTTTTCACACACAACTTTTCTCATGGCAGCGAAAGTTGGCAGCAAACCGCTGAGCGAGCCAACAACAACAAATAACAATAAACAATGCTTTTCCGGCGTGCCGCAGAGAGAGTGCAACATGCCAGGCAACTTTTTTTCGGTGTTTGCTTCTTATTTTTGTTTTTTTTGGCCAGCAGAGAAACAACAACGAAGTCGATAAGTGTTGAAAATGTGATGATTCAATAAATACCCTATAAATAATTGAGAGGTGAAAATAATTGCCAATTATATTAATATTAAATTAAATATAAATAATAAATAATAAGTAAATAGGCAATTTACATATTTTTATAAGAATTAATTCAATTGCTTTTGAGTTTTAATTCAGCTTAGAAGTATGAAACATGCTTAACTCTTTGCTAGAAAATTGCCTAACTAAAAATGTGGAGCATATTAAATATATACCATGTACTACATATATAACAGTTACCCTAAATATCTTTCATATCTAATGATATGGTATAGAAATTTAATTATATTGCCAAAACTTTCTTTCATGACTACTCCGATTGCTCAGCGAACTGGTTTCCATAAACCCATTTTCATGACAGCTTTTGGCAATTAACGGCATTATTTTCACAGCTCTGGCCACCCGTTCAACCCAATTTGGCTAATCAAAGGGCATTAAAACCGAGTTTCCAGCAGAGTTTCGGCCAACTTATTGCCGCCTAGAACTATTACAAGGCCATGGGGCTTATAGCCGTGGCTAAAGCTGTTGTTGTTTTGCTGTCTGGCATAAATTAAACGTAAGGTCATCGAAGCGTCGATAGGTGAACAAAAACAGAAAATAAAAACACAAAAAAAATAAAAATAAATAAATAAAACACATCTAACAACAGTTAATAACGGCACAAAAGCAGTTAAGTTCGAGAATACAATGCAGTGCAGTCACAATTTTATCAATCAGCTCGAAAGAAAGAACAGAACAGAACCTCCTGACTCGCTGAAGCTAATCAGCGATCAGTCAATGAAACCATTAAAATAGCTGTGCAAAAGAAGCTGAAAGAGTTCTCAGACAGGTGGATAAACCACGATTGATAATATGCTAATCAAATGTGCCTTGAAGTCTGCCACGCCTCTGCAGAAATAATTTATTCATTTACTTTTTTTTTTTTTTGCCAATTTTTTGTATTTGTTTGTTGTTTTTGCGAATCATTGCCATTTGGCATTTGGCATTTGCCATTTTGCCTCTCGTAATCGCTCGCATGTAAACAATGTTTTCCGCTTGTCATTTTTCCTCTGGCTAGCTGAAAACTGAAAGTTGACTCGCTAACTGGTTTCTCCCACCAGCAGCAAACCGAATTCTGGCTTGGCTTGTGGCTTACTGTAAGTCGAGCTGCTAGCAGTTCGCTCTTAAGTGCAGTCGAAGCTTAGGCTTTGTGTAAACAGATCAGCCAGCAGGGGCCATAGCCATAGAAACCTTAGACGACAAAGATGCCCTCCCCCTGTCGCTCTGTCTCTCTCTCTCTCTCTCTCGCTCCCTCTCTGTTCCATTGAAAGTTTTAGCCAAGTCATCAGAAATGCAACTTACAACTAAGCCAAGGCTGCTGCAAAGTCACAAACGAGCGGCCTTTCTGAAGCCAGTTCTAATGGCATGTGTTACTCCATGCATGCGAAAAGGTAAGCGCTTATGCACCTGCCCAGCCAAATTAGTTAGCTTGGTTCCTCTATATATATACTATTATATATATTATTCTCTTAGTATACAATCATGCACTATTATAGGATATTTCTGTTGCACTTTTATTATACAAGTGTTATAATCATGCACTATTTCAGGTTTTCAGTCTAATAGGTGATTCATCTTAACTGAGCATTTCCTTTGTTATATTACAAAACTTTTTCTTTAGATTGCTTTCCCTTATATAAGAATGCTATGCCATAATAATTCTTTGAGAACATTTTGATTGTAATATTGGATTGTGTTCGGTAGAACATTTTATTTGTATACTCTTTCATCATAATTTATTTCTAATAAATCAAATACATTTAGATTTCATTTTTCACAGTATATAATGAAAACAGCAGCTATTATTTATTTACAATAATATTATATAAATATTTATATTATATTTGAGCAAACACGCAAAATGTGAATGCGGGCTCCACTCATCAAATTCTCAAATGGCTGCAGATTAGTTTAGAATAGTCGAGAGCAAAGAGCTGAGTGTAAAGAGTGGAAGGTTCTTGAAAGAGCTATGTCTGTATAGCTCTTGCACACATTTGGTATGTGTTAAACATTGTTAATTTGTTGTTCACATTCAATTTCATTAATGACATCAAGTCTGTAAAATGAACACCAATTTGTGTTTATATAAATTCATATAAGTATCTAATTAACAATGTTTAGGTTTTAGTTTCTAAAATCTATTATATAAAATCATCATATGTATTATATAATACATTGCAATTATATTTTACATGATGGTATCATGTTGATGATATACATATATATATAATTATATATAATGACCTAAAGCTTTTAAAATTTACAATACAAATTTTGTACAATAAGTAAATTTTTAGTTTATATTTGTATATTTTTCATATACAATCTGTGTACTAGGATCTCAGCCTTGTCAAATATATTTTTGGTATCGAATAAATATTTCTTTTATATATCAGTTGTCTGCCATATGGCATATATGCCATATTCCTTTGCTTATTTATTAATAAAATATTGATTGATTGAAGTCTTCAGCTCTTTTCTAAGAATTAAGTCTGTGTTTAGAATTTTTTTTGTTTTTATTTTTTATATTTTTTTTTTTTTTGTGTGATTCACACTCTCAAATTCCATTTAATTGTTATTGGCATGCTCAAGTTTTGCTCTGGGAACAAGTGCAAATTATTGCCACATATTTCCGAGTAGTTCCTATGCATAGAATGATCAAAGAATACAGTGTAAAGCAAAAGTCTTTGACTTTTGAATGGATATTGCTTATAAATATCGAAATCAACTGAATGAAATATTCATAAGTAAATATTTAAATTTCACACTCATTCATATTTCATAAACTCAGCTCACTTTTGCAGCTCATTTATCATTTCATTTCAATAAAATTCCATTTCTGTTTAGCTATTTCTAAAATCCATCTCGCACTCACTTGACTCCGACTTTTCGTAATCTGTTGATTTGACATTGCTCGAGCATTAATTACTTCTGCCTCTTCTCGGTACTCACGATATGAATCTTCTTTCAACACTTGTCAATTTGATTTACGGCCATAATATCCATCCACCAGCATAGTGAACAGCATGATCGTTTACTTGACCTCAATTTGGATATGTAAATACATTACTCTGCAGGTCTACAACAATTTAAATAACAAAAAGCAACGAAAACATCCTTGACTGTAGTTCAATTATTAATCAAATCTGTGCTTTGTTTCTTTTTCTTTCGTTTCTGTTGCTAATTGAATTTGTTTTTTTTTTTTTTTTTATATCTTTGCCGAATTTTCGTTTTCGATTCTTTTCAAACGGCAAACGAAAATCCAAGCCACAGAGCCAAGGTTTAAATCGCCGTCGCGTGTGTCTAAAAAATAAAATGAAAAAGATAATGAGATAGAGACAAGAAACCAGCTATAGATACAAAGCAACAAATGCTTAAGCTACAGCCGCCACAGGTTCCGGTTTTTTCGTCTTCTTTTGTTTTATATATATATTTTTTTTCATTTTAGTTTTTGTTTTCTGTAAGGCTGGGAAAGAAAGTCAATTCGTAGATTTTCTAAATGAAATGCTCGCAATGTTGTGTTAAAAAATTCATTAGCCCCAACAGCTAAGGCAACAAACACAAAAAAAAAAAAAAATCAAAATAAAACAAAGCTCGAGGGAAGCCCTAAAGCAAAGCCTATGAAAATATGTAGTTAACACGCCCTCACCTGCCACGCCCCTAGCTCATCAGTCAGACAACGGCTGTGAACACTTGTTGTTTTTATTTTTTAACTTTTTTTCGCCTGGTTTTTTTTTTGGCTGCTTCTCTTGGATTTCTTCATAAAAATTTCGTAAAAAGAAAGTTGCGACAGTGACTGCCAAACTGTAACGCACCCAAAGCCACCAAAAAGCGTGAATCATGCTGAATTGTTGGCTGTGTGTTGAAAGTGTTAACTGCATTGCATAGTAAACATATATATACGTATGTATGTATGTATATATATGTACATACGAGTGTGTGCTCATAAGATATGGATATAGATATAGCTTTATCTATTTGCAATTTGTGGCTTTGTTTTGTTTTATTTTATTTTATTTTGCTGAACTAAACTAAATTTTCGGACGCTTTTGCTCATAGCTTTTAGTTGTTTTGTTTTTCTTCTTCTACTCTTTGTTTTTTGTTTGCATTTCACTTTGTCTGTGCGGCCTGTGGGGCAGTTATCACAGTAGCTGTCAAAAAGTCTCGTCTAGGCTCTTTGTTTGCCTTTTATTAATTGCTGTGGCGCATGCAACAACAAACAGCATTCAGCATGCAGCATGCAGCATGCAACATGCCAATCTTCATCAATGCATCTGCCTCAACTCCCTCTCTGTCTGACGCGTGCATTGACTGATTGCAGCCACTGTTACTTTGCATTGCGTGTCTTCAATTTTGTTCAGCAATTTTTATTGTTGCTGTTTAATAATTTTATGCGCTGTTAATTTATTGATGTATTTACAACAGTTTATTCAATTTTCAATTAATTTTGTTACACACAAAAATTTAGCAATCGTTTTTTTAACTCTTTTTCACAGTTGGTCAAATGTTTGTTCATAAATATTTCACACGTTTACTAATTTGTTCAAATTGTTTCCAGTTTTGGTGGAGATTCACCAGCTGCTTTATAATTGCTCTTGATCAGGATATATAGCATATAGTTCAGCTCCTTTTGCCTTATGCTTAGAGATTTCCACACATTTTCAATGAGTCAGCAGCAAGCCCAATCAAATCTGTGCCATAAAATAGTTTTTCACAGACAAGCCAAAGGCATTAAATAGTCATAAATAAGTCAACAAATGTCTGGCTGCTGCAGGGATCGAGTGCTATATATACATACATACACTCACTATATATATAGCGTACATATATGTATATTCCATATAAGTAGAAGTAAATCTGTATGCTGCATGTCTGGCTTCTCCGGTCGCTCGTCGATCCGTTGCAATCATAATGCAGCCAATAAGTCGCAATGGCGCCCAGGCACACAGCATGGGGGATGAGGGGTGGGTTAAAGCAGGGGCGGTGCGGGGCGTAGTGGTGCTGTTGCTCTGCACTTGTAAGAAATCGTTTGCTAAAAATACAGCGCAAAATAAATAAGTGCATTTGCAATTTGCGGCAATTGTCGCTGTGGCGGCTTACAGTTTGACAGCCACACATCAGGCGACAGTTGCAAAGCCAAAAGATAAACGATGTGCAGGTTTTTCCTTCCTCCCCCTTCGTCCACATTTGTCAGCTGCGAGGAGCCGGACGTGCGTTGACCCACATTGTGCACAGCCGAAAAAACTCAAAACTAAAGCAACCAACGCGAATATGCAAAAAGTCAGATACATACGGGTTATGCAGACAGACACAGATACAGAAACAAATACAGATACAGATACAGATACAGAGAGGCACAGATACAGATACAAATACAACTACATATATCCATAGTTGAGTGAAAGAGTCGAGCGCATAAAAGTGAATGTTTGCCTCATGATTTTTGTGGAGATTTTTGTTGTTGTTTCTGTTTGATTTATCTTGTTGGATGACGCCAACGCAGGCAGGCGGGTGGTCAAAAACCGAGTCAGAAAAAGTCAGAAAGCGCCAGAAATCTCTCAAATCTCTCGCCGGTTCATCATAAATCAATCACAGTGTTGGCAGACAAATAGTCGCTATAATAGTTGCTGAATATTCGAATTTTCGGTGCTTTGAACAATATAAATATGTATGTAAACTCTACTGAAGGGTTTGAGCAGAGAAGCTGAAATACTCAGCTTGAAGTTGTTTGCAACGTGGGTCTTGCCACATGTTATGTGTGGAGCTGTGTAATTTTGCGGGATGTTAAAGAAATTAAACAGTTATAATATTATTTTACGCGTTGCAGACAGCAACATCATTGAGGAAATTCATTTAGCGAATATTTTGAGGCTTAGGCAATAGGCAGCAGTATTTGAATTGATGGATCTTGATTTGCTATATCGCCTGATTTCTGAATTTGCTTTGAAATTAGATTGTGAGAATATAAATGAGAGCACTTAGAGCTCTAGCGCATATGGATGTATTTTTGAAATACTAAATTGTTGGCGGATTGATCGATAATTTTTGAGTCAAACTGCCTGCATCTGAGATCATCGATAGCTTCTGATATTTTACTATCGATATCTTGTTTAGAGTCGTTCATTTATTTAAATGCTGGTTTATTGATAACTCTTTAAGTAAGAAGATGATTTAGAAATTACACATGACTAAAGCTCTATTCAAAGTTTTAATAAACCATAATTAATATAATTATCTCATATATTATTTATAGTTTCTATTAATAAGAGGCCTTGACTATGGTTGATTCTGCCTCTTAGCTTCTTCCATAAGTTTTGTATATATAATATCTTGGAAAACAAATTCTTTTCGTTCTTAACTTGGCGCAAATTCTTTAAAATTCTTAACTATTTGCTCAGCTTCTATTACGCTGCAGCGGGTCACCATAAAATCACTTAGTTTACATACTAAAAGTGGCATAATTTGAGCACCCTTGCCTTAACAGTTAACGTGCACTCGGCACGAGTGTGCACTCACTATTTGCAGGCAGTGTGAAAAGCAGCTCAGGGCCAAAAAGTGTCAACAGCTAAAGATTTACCGGCCCCAGCTGACCCGTAAGTACTAAAACCCAGCCCCAAGCCCAAGACCAGCCCAACTGCCACCACCCACTCGTGCTCCACTTTTAGGGTTGTGCAGTGCAGGGTTGCCAACATCATGAATGATGCAAATATGCGCATTCCCATTTGTTTTGCCTACGTAAATAGCGACGCGTTCCGATTTCGTGTGCCTGCCTCTTGTTAAATCAATATAAAGGGCGACTGCAACTGTGACTTGAGCGTCGTAGTGGGCGTGGCCAGCACTAATTGCCCGCCAGCTGTATAATTAACAAAAAAAAAACCAAGCCAAAAAATGGAGAAAGAAGTGTAAAACAATGCGAGCTGTGTCAGAGTTGGCAAAGTTATGACAGCTGGCCGACAGACGCTTGGCTACAAATTCTCAGTAAATGTCAGGTAATGTCAGTTGCCCCCACTGCCCCGCCCTGGACCCAAGCGCCTGCTCCTGCTGCTGGAACAGATTACAAGTTTAGAGCGACGCGATTTATTTTTTTGCTGCTGGCTTTGCTTTTGTTTTTAGCTACAAGTTGGCTTCTAGGAAGACGTTAGCAACAGCAAGCAATGCTTTAGTTGTTCCTGTTGTTATTGTTTTTCATGTTTCACGCTTCGTTGCCAAATTCTCAGCAGAACGTGGGACAAGCTACAGCAGCAAAAGCAGCAACAGCGTCGCCTCTTGATTCCCAGTTGAAAGCCAAAAGTCTTCGCTTCGGTTGCCGCCCTTTTGACTGCCTCTCTGTCTCTCTCTCTCTCTCTCTCTCTCTCTGTCTATCTCGCTCTCTTTGGCTTGGATCGACTTCATCACACGCGCAATTATTTTATGAGAAAAACAAACGAAGCGCAGCGGGCTAGCCGCACAACAAGCAATATCAAAGGGGCCAAAGCCCATCTCTCTAGCCAAAAGGTTGGGCAAGCGCCTGAGCTCAACTTTTGTCAGCTGTTTGTAATTTAAATGCGCAACTTACATAAAACTAAAAAATAATGTAGAAGAAGAAGAGGCAGGCAGCCGCGCCACCTCAGACGGCTGCTGGCACAGCAGGCCGCATCGCTCGTTGCAACGCTGCTGCGCGCCTCCAGTTTGTGCAGCCAAGTGGAAACGGCGCAGCTTCAATGCACATGCGCAGGCAGCTCCGAAAAGGGCTCAGATAGGGGCCACACAAAGGGGCCGCGAGGGCCATTCAAATGAGTTCGCTGATTGACGCGCAGTGGCCAAAGCTCAAGACAAAGACGTGAGACAAAGGAAATGCGACCGGGCACAGTGGAGCAAAACATAGCTGAATGGGTTATGTAACAATTAATTGGAGCTCCGCATTTTATGCTAATTATATTGCAATAGCAAAAGCTTTTAGTTTTGACTTTTTTAATTTTCTTTAATTGAATTAAAGCCTTAAGAAATTATAAGGTATAAAAATCATAATTATTAATACATTTTAACATTAATTAAATTAAAAAGAAAAGAAAATGCTTGCACTGCTATAATACATTTTTGATTTAGGTAGTTTCTAAATTGCAAAAAAAGTTAAAACATTTCTTATAATAATGTGTATAAGGTATATACATCAATTATTATTATTATTATTATTATTATTATTATTATTATTATTATTATTATTATTATTATTATTATTATTATTATTATTAGTATTATTATTATTATTATTATATTTCTTATTAAAAACTATAAAACTTGCTTCCTTTGTTCATGTAAACAATAATAAAAGCTTTAAAATAATGTTTTACCTTTTCTGTAAATCAACTATAATTGCAATTTTATTAATTATATTTTTTAAATTTATTTCGTCTGATTTTATTTAAATTTAGTCTAGGAATTTATTTAAAAATATTGTTCTGCTATTCATAACAAGCTTTTAAAACCCACTGTGCCTGCGATCGCTTACAGTTTGACAGCCAGTCGCTTCCCAGCTCACAGAACCATGACAAAAAATTAAAGAAGAAAAAGAAGAAGTTGAAAAAGCGCAGTAAAATATGACGTGCAGCATGAGGTGAACCCGCTCGCTGAGGGTTCTTCCTGCAGTCTAGCCGTGGGCGTGGGACAACATTTGCCAGTTTGTTGTTGCCTTAATCAAATTGTTGCAACTAATTTGATGCAGCGCACACACGCGAGCGGCGAGGCAGAGTGAAAGAGAGAGAGAGAGAGAGAGAGGGGGGGGGGAGTCACAACAACTCCTTCATTATGCAAATTTTGTGATGGGTTCATTGCGCACAAATTGGGTCAAAGTTGCCACATGCAACAACGCGTTGTGGCAGCCAATTAAAAGCAGCCGCAGAAATTTAAATAACAATTTTTCTTAATTTTAAGTAGTAGCAGCAGCAACTATTTTTTATTTTTAGATCCGCTGCCAACAAATTGTTTATTAAGTAATTAAAAACGTTTTGAAAATCAATCAAACGCCTTGCATAAGTTTTCCATTCGGTTTGCTTACGTATTTTCCAAATATGGCTAGCGCCTTTCGCTTTTTTTGGCTAATGAAATTGTCGCAAACAACACACAAAAATAAGCAACAACAATCGACAACAAAGCAACAAATGCGACAAGTTGCCTTAAGTGGTTCGTTGTTTTGGTATTTGGTGTTTGATAAAACGTTAAGCTAAGTTAATAAAAGACCGTAATTTATGCTACTCAAATCGCCCCCAACTATGGCTACCTGAGCAGCTCAAACTGTAAGCGTTATTGCAATTTGATGTGTCACATAAACGAGCTGCGAGCTGCTCAAACTGTCAACAGCAGCAGCAGCAGCTCAAACTGTGCTCGGCAAAGCTCATGAAGTTTATTTTTAAATCTAATTGGATTTACCGTCTGATTGCATCTGGCTTATAGATGTATATGTATGTCTACATGTATACAACTCTATAAGCATATTTCTAGGAATTCGACTGCTGATTACTTGGGTCAGCTTTTATGTCAAATCTCTTAATGAGCAAAGCGCCTGACGGAGAATGCGATAAGAACTCGAGCAGCATAAAACCCTTAAGAAGCACATACGTGCTTCCACTGCACACAGAGCCACAGCCACACATATATATATATATATTTATATACACACATACGTATTCATATAGATGTGTGTTAATTGAATGTGTGAAAGCGTTTAAAAGCAACTATTTTGGCATTTAGCTCACGTGCAGCGAGCGTTACGAACAACACAAAAACAAAAACAAAAAAACCATTTGGTATAAACTGTAAAAGCTACTTTTAATATCTCTCTAAAAAAAACTGTTGCCAACAGCCGTGAATAAAAGGTTAAATTGGGTTAAAGAGAGAAATGCCTAAAATAAGGCTAAATAGGAAAACAAAAGCTAAGACTAAGATATAGCATATAAGATATATACATACATATATATAAAGTATATCCTAACTATATTTAGAGAAGTCTATAGATGCGTACATTGAATGCATGATTGACTGTGAGACTGGCTGGCTAGCAGTTCATTGATTGACTGATTGAATGCCTGATGTAGATTTAAAACAGATCTAATTGATGAACAGATTGAAGGAATGATAGACTGACTAAGACTTGATTGACGAACTCTATGACCAATTGTCTGCCTCAACAAATAACTCGATGATTGATAGACAGCATGATTGACTGAAAGACTAAATAAGTGACTGATTGACTGACTACGCTAGGCCAATATATTCTCTCTGTTGCTGACTAATGAATTTATTGATTCATAATCTACTTGCAGTTCAAGTCCACATAGATAAGAAACCCATAAAGCGTACCATAAAAAAATCTATAAAAACTCTATAATTAATATTTAATTATCTAATAAAAAGTTGCATAAGTGGAGATACTGCAGGCTTATATAAAGCAATCGAACTTTAACTTTTGATATTTCAATTCTTATGCAGAGCCAATGCCAGAACTGAAATAATAATCAAATTTCATGTTCAGCTATGGATCATACTCCTTATATAAGTTCAACCAATCACGACTCTGGAATTCGAACAGCTTAGTTTGGGCTGCATTGACAGTTTGACAAGCACCCCATTGATTTATTTGCCAGCGCGCTTGATTTATCCAACTTTGATTTGATATATTTATGTGGAATACATTTTCAAATGAAATCGGCTTGCGATATACATATTTATATGTATATATATATATTCTTTTTTATATAAGCATTATGCATATATCGTCTATAATATTTATCATTTCATGGCCCAATGCAGAGGCAAGAATCACTCGATTGCAACGTGTTTATGTCACAGGCTCCCAGCACATAAATCAACTCCAATACGAGTGTGGGTGGAGTTCTGTTTCTCCTTTTTTTTTTTTTTTTTTTTTTTTGGCTTTTGTCGCCAACTCTCAGCGCATAGGCCGCAAGAAGTTGAGTCTGGGGCGTCGACTGGCACTTTGCACGTGCGTGGCGCATATATGTATATGTATGCAGATATATACAGCTATATATGTGTATATCGCCTGAATATATCAATCACTTGAGCTGGCTTGCAACTCTTTTTACGCTTCGCCAGAGTCATGTGCCACACTTACCAACAACAACAACAATAGCTAGAAATGTGCGCTGCATAAGTGATGAAAGCCCAAAATGGGTTTGACAAGCGCTGGCTGTCAAACTGTGTGCACAGATGGCTTCCTGTGCGCTTTGTTTTGCACACACACACATATATACATATTTATATACATATATATTCTCCAGGGCTGCCTTTAGCATCTGGCATCTGCCTCTGTCTCTATTAGACTTTGTTTTCATTTTATGCCAGGCAAAAGATTTCAACGCCCCCGCAGCAGCAGCAGCAGCAGCAGCAGCGGCAGGGGCAGCAGCAGCAGCAGCAGCGGCAGGGGCAGCAGCAGCAAATGCAAAATGCACATTTTTAATGATGGGGGCCCTGCACTTGAGCCGACGGCAACAATAACAACGACAACAGCAGCACAAACAACGTTGTTGACGTTGGCGTTTCGCACAGGATGTGCCTCAGCGTTGGGGCAATTGGGGAGAGCAGGAATCGGGGATTGGTGCTTGGGGCTGGGCCATCAGCCGTCAGGGTCTGCCTGCCCTTCGACTTATGCAAAACGTCTCCACACTTTTTGTTTTTATGGCCTGCTCAATGCAGTCGCCGGCAGCGCAGCTCAAGGGATTGCATCTTGTCTGGTGGGCACCGTCTCCTCTCCTCGCCAGCGCTGTTGCCGCCTCTACCCCACTAACCTCGAAAGTTGCCGCGTTTGGCCTTAAGGTTGGCGTTTGTAACACTTTTCTCTCACCATCTCGCTCTCTCTCCGTCTCTCTCTCACACCCATTTGTAATCCGCTTAAGTTCTCAAGAATCGGCACAACATCATGATGAGCACAGCGCGATCATCATAATTGTCGAGCGTTGTGTTTTGGTACTAGTTCGTGCTTTCGTTATGCTTTCGCTCCGCTTCTTCCTCTTTATCCCCATTCATTAGATTTTCGTTTTTCCGGTTGTGTTCTTAATACTTGAGTGGCAGCCTCTTCCCTCATATCTCCTCGCATCTCTCGCCACTCCACTCTCTCAGTTGAACTCAGTCTAGCTAGCAATGCGACTTTAATTAGACTAAAGGGGCAGACACTGCTTCAACATCTTCAAATCTCATCAAATTAGACGCCGCAACGTAACTTGACACATTCCTTCCCCTCAAGCCAATTAAGCAAACGATTCCCTTTGCCACTGGCCACTCCTGTTGTTTGGTCTGATGACTCATTCCGCCCCAAATCGCTAACCAATAAGTCCAAGTCCAGACAGAGAGACGTTTGTCTGATTGTCGCAACGGCTTAGCCAATCCATAGAGCAAATGAAGCCAGCTAAGCGTGTGACAAAGGAAGCTCAATCGCAAACCCTCCCTTTAGCCCGACCCTCTAGCCCCTGGCCCCCCGACCCAATCTCCTCTCGAGCTACGACAATATGAACTTATATATATATATGTGCTTAATGTATAAATTTTTGCTCTGCTATTGCCACATTTAATGTTGAAAGTCGTGCAGCATTTGCATAATCAATTCACACGCTGCTCCGTTAAATGTGGTTGAATGCATTCAATCATTTAACATTCAGCACTCAACACTCAACCGTATTCGAGATGACAATGCACTCATTAGTGGTCGGCAAATGCAGTAAATGCAGTAGTAAACTGCATTTAAATTGCACTTACAAAATAAACATTGCATCAAATGCCGTGTGGAAATGTGCACCAAATCGTCGCCGTTGACCTCGAATGAAACCGTCGCATTCAGGGCCTGGCAATAAAACTACAATCTCACAATCTCTTAATGTGCCCTATGCACAGCATCCGACGACTCAACTCGCTGAGCTAATAAATTCCTGTTGACTTTATTCTGTTTATTGGACAACAAATGTGGTTTTCCCATTGATACCAATAAATATGACAGATATTTTGAGGTTTATTGCTTTATTAAGAGATGATGAGTGAAAATGACTTGGTTTATGGGAGTAAATAGAGTTGAGATGTATATACATATATGATATATGGCTAGAAAGTGTCTCCTAGTTTCCCAAAGTTCCCCAATGCAAACTGTTGTTAACATTTAGAAAGCTAAGCTTGCAAAATAAAGCTATAATGCTATATCAACCCAGGAATTCTTCCACTTAGCTGAACGTAATCTAGGTCCGCATTTTATAGGCTGTTCTAAATAAAGAAAAATCGAGAAATCGATTATCATGTCAAATCCGCTGAGAAGGATTTCCTTCGTTTGTATCTTGTAGCCTTTTCCTATCGTAATCGTAGAGTCCAATGAGCTCTTAAGGACTTTCTTTCAATCATTTCTTGATTCACTGATCTCTCCTGAGGCGATGAAAGACTTTCTTTAACATGTTTCATTCAATATCATTTGTGTATACAACCACAACCAGCCAAATAGAACCCCAAATGGACTTCCTTTTACCGCAGATATCTATTCGCTTTCCATAGACTTGGGCAATCATAAGACAAGACAGTTCAGATCTATTATTATCTCAATAGCCATGTTTAACTACAATTATTCATAAAAAATCGCATCTGCTAGCCTTGTCTAGTCTCTCATATAGAGCCATAAGACAGTAACCTTCAGGCTTGCCCTCTCAGGCGCAGCCCAACTCGAGCCATTCTCAATTCATTTATCCCTAATGACTCGCTCAATCTCGCAATCTGTGAGCACGTTATTGCACAGCAGTTGCATTTGGCAGCCAGCAGACTCTTAAATCAAGGCACGAACTATCGATGAACCCGAACCGAGCTAACACACATGCACAAACGAGCTCGAACTCTGACGGCCTGCCCTACCCCTAGATAGATGTAAACCCGTTACGTGCCACATTTGGCTGCAAGCCAGCCATGGAAAGAAATTGCAGCTGGCTAAACAGACAGAAATAAAAGAAGTTTTTAATATGTGAGCGCAAGCGAGAGGGTTGGGGTCGATGCGGTGTGGAGGGAGGGGTGGAGGGGTAGAGCGTCCTAGAATCTTTTAGGGTTTGGCTTTGGCTAGACAAAAGGATGTTCATGTCAAATCAAAACGTTGGCTTAATAGTATCCGAAATTTAACGGCTCTCATTCGCTGAACCGCACAAAGGCCGCCCACACAGGAGTCGCCCGTCAACGCGTCTCGCGTATTTGTTTAGAGCCAACAAATTGCCAGGCAAGGCCTGGCCTGGTCGGGTCTGGTCTGGTCTGGTCTGGTCGGGGCCCTGCCATTAGCCAGCTTCAGCTTCGGTCTGGGGGCATTTGCATAGACGTCGACGATAATTGCATGAAATTATAATGCGGCCCATGTGTAGCCTGTCGCTCGTAGGAGTCGATGCCCACACACATGTACAGATGTTGTGTGTATACCCTGTAATTATAGAGAGTGATTCAAACTCAGCACTAACCTACTCTCTCTCTCTCTCTGTCTCTTTCTCCGCCTCTTTGCAGCATCATCGTGGCAGCAATGCAAGCGAGGAGCGCGTGCCACAGCCACACTCACCACACGATGGCGGCCACATGAGCGGCGGACTACAGCATTCGGGCTCGCGGGCCACGTTGCGTCATTCAATGAATCACTCCAGCAGCTCCGCCTCCAGCTCGACGCCCGCCTCGCCGCAGCTGAGCGGCGGCCAGCTGCTGTCGAATGGGCACCATTATCAGTCACAGTCGTCGGTATCGTCGAACTCATCGATTGTGTCGGCCATACCCGCCTCGCAGCGCCTGCTCGAGGATGCGCTGGCCAAGCCGGCGCCCTACCCGATGATCCTGCTGCCGCTGCATGGCGGCTACTGGCTGGACGGCACCGAGCACGAGTGCAGCTACGATGCACGGGGCAATCCGCAGCTGCCGCAGACCACCTGGATGGCCAAGTTCGAGATGGATGATACGGCCAAGTGCTATCGGCGCTTCTATGCGGCCAGGGAGCACTCGAATCTGGTTGGGCATGATGAGCAGCTCGGACCGGTGCTGATCTCAATCAAAACGGAGAATGTGGCCAATCAGGAGCATATGCGCATCCTGCTGCGCCTGCGCACCGGCACCATGCATGAGCTCATACCGGTCTCCTGCCTGGGTGCCCAGCCCAGTCCTGCCAAGATGGTGCGGCTGCTGAACGAACAGATCCAGGTGGATAACTTTATGCCGGTGTTGTGCCCGAAGGCATCGCAGCTGATCAGCGTCTATGATGAGCATGTGCTTGTCTCGCACTTCAAGTTCGGCGTGCTCTACCAAAGATATGGCCAGACCACCGAGGAGGAGCTGTTCGGCAATCAGCAGACCTCGCCGGCCTTCGAGGAGTTCCTCGATGTGCTCGGCCAGCGCATCAGGCTCAAGGATCACAAGGGCTATCGCGGCGGCCTGGACATCCAGAACGGACACACCGGCGACACGGCCGTCTATGAGGTGTTCAAGGAGCGTGAGGTCATGTTCCATGTGTCCACGCTGCTGCCCCACACCGAGGGTGATCCGCAGCAGCTGCAGCGCAAGCGGCACATCGGCAACGACATCGTGGCCATCGTGTTCCAGGAAACGAACACGCCCTTCTCCCCGGACATGATCGCCAGTCACTTTCTGCACGCGTTCATTGTGGTGCAGCCACTGGAGCCGAACACGCCGCACACCCGCTACAAGGTGAGCGTGACGGCCCGGGACGATGTGCCCTTCTTTGGACCGACGCTGCCCAATCCGGCGGTCTTTCGCAAGGGCCAGGAATTCAAGGAATTCCTGCTGACCAAGCTGATCAATGCCGAGAACGCCTGCTACAAGGCCGAGAAGTTTGCCAAGCTCGAGCTGCGCACACGCACCTCGCTGCTGCAGAATCTAGTGGAGGAGCTGAAGGAGAAGACGCGCGACTTCCTCGGCGCCGATCTGTCGCAGACCCTGACCGGCAGTCCGACACCCGAGACACCCAAGTCGGAGAGCGGAGGCGGCGGCGGCGGCAATGCGGGCACTCGCTTCATTGACACCGTCAAGAAGGCGCTGATCATGCGCGTGCGCTCACAGAGCGTGGACACCGGCAACGGGGCGCATCCGGACAAGTTCAGCGTGAACACCAAGGTGGGCACGCTCAACTCGAAGAAGGAGCCACAGCCCGAGACACAAACGCCCAATCTGAATGTGAGTAGAAACTAGCTGAGATCTAGTCGAAGCCCTTAGCTAATCCCATTATCTTTATTTCTCCACCTGCAGACCTGCAGTCGCACGGCCTCCAAGTCGTCCTCCAAGTCCAAATCCTCGAATGAGTCCACATCCTCCTCGCCGGACATCACCTCTCGTCCGGCTAATCACAACAACAACAACAACAATCCAGCTGGGGGCCAACAAAATGGCGGTGGCATTGCCGCCGTCGCCGTCAGCGGTGCCCAAAACGGTGGCATTGTGGGCGTGGCCGTGGCCACCATGTCCGAGGCGAGCGACGACTCCAGCCTGAACAGCGTTGATCTGGACCCGATGATGGGTCACCTGGACGGCGGTGCCGCCTACATCGATAGCGACACGGGCCTGGAGAGCATGAGCTCCGCGGAGGCAACGACCAAGGCCTGCTCGCTCTGCCTCGAGGGGGTGCAGGGCACTACCATGATGGGCAGCTCGCCCAGCAACGAGACCATCATGATGATCGAGAATCTGCGCCAGGAGGTGACGCGGCTCAAGTGCGACAAGCTCGATTTGCTGCGACAGAATGTGGTAAGTAGAGAGAGAGAGACAGAGAGGGAGTGAGAGAGGAGGAGGAGGAGATATCCTATAGAGCAATGAACTCATTTAAATATTCTCTCCTTCCTGCAGACCTGCCAAAGGGACATCAAACGTTTGCGGGAGCGAGAGCTATCGCTGCAAGGCGACCTGGCGGCAGCCGGACGTGAGATTCTGCGTCTGCGCGATCTGCTCAAGGAATATATGCCAGATACAGCCGCAGCGCCGCTCTCCATTTCGCCCATCTAAAGCGTCTAACGCCAAGCACAAAACAGGGAGGGAGGTAGACAGAGAGAGGGAGAAAGGAAGAACGAGAAGGAAGAGATCGGAGGAACCACTGTGCCGTGTATAACACTTTGGATGCGTCGTTATTTGTTTTTTCTTTTTTATTTCTGGGGCCAGTGCTCGCAAAACTGTATTATATTTAGTTTGCATAGCTGTTGGAACTCGAAGAGGATTGAAAGCTGAAGTGTGGCGGCATATACAGTTTAGTCTACAAATATGCACATAACAGTTACGTATAACAGTTACAAAAAAAGAAAAAAAAACTAAAAAAAAAAAAAACGAATCCACATAGAGAAGAAAAAAAAAAACATACACACACACAGAACTCAAAAAGTTACACCAAATATATAGTTGATAAGTCTTTAAGCATATTTAACGCAATGTTTAATATAAAAAAAAAATTAAATTTCCCACAGACGCAAAAACTAAGCCTTAAATATAAGTAGACAGAGAGAGAGAGAGAGAGAGAGAGAGAGAGAGAGAGGGACACGGAGAGGGAGTATTACAGTGAGCGCGAGAGCTTTTCGATTAGCGTATAGCACAGTTAGAAAAAGTTTATTAAGAAACGTCTTCGAATTCGAATTGGAATTCGACTTCGAGTCCGAATTCGTTATCGATTTAGTAGCAGAGTAGAGCGATCCTTAGCAACCCTGCACCTTGGCAACCCTGTTAGCTCCACTCGTCTCCATTCATCACGTAGACCTCAACAGCAATTATTAACCAATTAAAGGAAAGAGGAAGAACAACAAGATCGAAAGCTAATTAAATTAAAATATATATGTATTTATTCCAATATATATATATATATATATATAGATATATTCTATTATGTATGTGTTTTAAAGTTACAAATGCAAAACTGTCGCAAGTTTCTGTTTTTAGCTGCAATCGAAAAATATTATTAAACAGAAAAACATAAGAAAAACAAAAACTCTTAACTCTTAAGTTTAAGTTGCTTTAAATAATTTCTAATTACAATTTAGTTTGTTTAAGTTTTGGGCTAAGCAACGGAGGAGCTTAAGCTAAGCTAACGACGACTCAGCGGAAGGCAAGGGGAATGTTATCGAAATTATTATTATCGAAAGTCAGCTCTTGTTTGGCCCTTGTATATATATTATTTACATAATTCTCGATTTAACGATTTATCGATATATATGTCGATCTAACGTAATTACTATGCAATTTAATGACTATTTAATAAACAATGATAAATAATTATCGATAAACGATTTAGCCCAGAGCAAAATGTGCAAGATTTTTCAAATATATATTTAAATATATATTATCTGTCTATATACGGCTAAAGAAAACAAATACACACACACTCACACACATAAATACATACATTATTACATCAAATCAAAGAGTTCTTATCGAGTTTATCTATATGTATGAATTCTACCATAAGTACCACAAATTGTTTTTTGTTGACAAAATTGCATTATTTTAATTGTGTAAAATTACAAAAAGAACAACAAAAAAACAAAGAAAAACCAACAAAATATACATATATAATTATATATATGCAAAATATATGGAATATATACATAAAAATATATTGTGATGTTTTTATTTACTAACAAAAAGAGCTTTAAACGTTAAAAATTCAATTAATTTCAGCAAAACTATTTTCAAATCACGCGCCTTCCTTTTTAACACTAACCAGCACTGTTGGAGCTTTTGGTTGTCAGCCACAGGGTGACCAGCTTTTTGAGCTTTTAGTTATATTTCTCTTCGTCGCGCTCAGACACACTGAACTGTACTGTTTAATTATTCATTTTTGTTTTGTTTCTCGTGCAGCAATAATTCGCCTTTAATTATTGTTTCATAAAAGTGTTGAAAGTTTTTTATATCTCATAATGTTGTATATTATTTAATTCAAATGGCAGCTTGGCAACTGATCTTAAAGTTCTGTTAGCGCGCTGTACTGGAATGTTGCTCTCCGAGCAGCTGTTGCGCTCTGCGCATGCTCTCTCTGTCGCACACATTTGCTTATTGTACCCTGTACTTTACAATTAAGGAGAGCTGTCTGAGTTGATAAATAGTCAATTCCACTGGGTTAAAGTGAATTGTGATTAACAATAATATAAGACGGTATATTAAGAAATTTATTATTCAAAGGAATTTATTTATTAAAATGAATGGAGAAATATAACTGAAAACAGTTTAATTAAAATAATAATTAAGTTAAAAAACGTAATAATTATTGAATAGGAAATATAACACAATGTGTTTGATTCAAACAACTTCAGTGCTCTACAGAGTATGTTATCTGTGTCATACTTATAGTGTTGCTCTCGCTGCTTATAATGCTTTAGGTTTTTTTTCCAACTCTCAAAACGCGAGAAACTTTTGATGTGGACGGACGTTCCGTCGCCGCCGTCGTCGTCGCGTGGAGGTTTCAGTTGCTTGTATTTGAGAATTGTTATTGTTTTCATGCAGGCATTTAGGCTGAGAAGGCGGTGCTTAAAAGGTGCATCTAATACATATAGAGTATCATTGAATAAAATACCGTTCTCCAATTTCAAATTAAATCAATGCGCATCGCGCGTGTGTTCGTACGGCAAGAAGAAATAGTGCGAAAAATCTCTTGAGTGACTTTTGTTTTTGCATTTTGTAATTTACTTTTGTTTCGTTTTGGCGGCGCTGTCGTCGGCTGCTGTGCACGTAAAACATAAAAACGATTCTCATTAAAAATAATAACAACAACAACATTAGCCTACCCAAAGAGTTTTACGTGTGCCAAAATATATGTGTGTGTGTGAGCGCGGTTGAGTGTGGTAATTTTTTCGTCGTTATTACTTCATAACAGAGCGTAAAGCTGCGCTGCTGCTCTCGCGCGCTCGTCTCTCTTTCCTGCTCTCTCTGTCTCCGTTATACGCTCTTAAACGGTGAGTCGTTCTCGGCAGCAGCCGGCTGGCTCAACCGAGGAGGGTTGCAGCAACAGCAGCAGCCGGAGCCGAAGTTGTAACCACAACAAAAACTAAGTAGCAAAGCTTTGGCTAACCCTCGTTTGCTCTCAATTGCGCTCTGCCCCTGTACACCCTCTCACTCAACGGCTGAGCCACCAAAAGGTAATTAGTTGTATTTTATTTTATTAATGTGACAAATAAGCAAATAATTGTGAGTGAATGCGTCTCGGTATGTGTGAGTGTGTGTCTGAACATTTTTACGTGTATGCGTAAGCAAATGAATCAAAAATTAAGAAGGCAAACAAATTATTAAATAACAAAAGCTGGCAGCAGCAGCTACAATAATAAGGAAAAAAGAAGCGAGTTAGAGAGAAGAACAAAATTCTCTCTCAGATGTTGAGGCCGATCAGCAGCTGAGCCGAGCTTTGAGTGTGCGTTCGAAAGAGATGCAGGTAGCGCAGCTTCACATGGTGTAATCGTAGCCGGCGCTTTTACTTTTGCTACTTACTGTTTTTGCTGCCTCTCTCTCTCTCTCTCTCTCTCTCTCGCTCTCTTTACCGCTGTTGTTGTTTTGGTTGTTCCTGGGATAAGAACAGCAATAAAATGACAATAAACGTTAAGTATATTGAGAAGGCGCTTGTAAAGGGGTGGGTGGGCTTCCTTTACACTCGAGCAAGCAGCTGCTGCTTGGCTAGGGGGCGTGGCTGGGCTAAGGCGTTACGTGCACTCGACTAATCAGCCGCCAGCTTCATAAGCTAGCGATTAAGTCGAGTCTTATCAACAAAAGGTGCTCCGAGGGGTTGCCAAGGCATATAGGGGTCCAGTATGTGTGTGTATATATGTACATATGTATGCATGACCATATGTGTGTGTGTGCAATGAGCATTCGAGGTGAACGAATTTTAGAGCTATAATAATAAGATGAATTGCATTTACGATTATGTCAAAGTTGCCCATTGCATTCTTATCGGAGAGCAAATAATTGCTAATTGTGTCCAATTAGAATTTTGCATTACATTAAAGAGCAATTATAATGCGAGCTCAAAATCCAATTGGTTGGCATCATCGAAATATCTTTCGTCATTTGTCTATTTATAAGTCAAATCAGAGTTTATTTTAATTTAATCTCAATTTCATATAATTTGTATCCTGTTTTTATAAGCTATTAATAAATGTTTTAGAGTAACGTTAATGTTGTAAGTAATATTAATAATTTTATAAGAAATATTAATCGAAATTATTTGGGTACATTTGTAAATGTAGTTTAATTAACTCAAAAATGTTTGTTTCCTCTGCACATTCTTTTAAAATTATTTTCAAAATCTTTCAATATTCTTCAGAAATATTCGAATAATCTCACGAATTACGTGAAATATTTCAACCATGTACAGAATTTGTTTAAGGAAATTGGAATTTATTTAGTTTTTTCGTGGACATATGTTGGTATTCTCAACACTTACATTATTTAAATATCTATTTAAAATTCCAATTAGAATTCCAATTCCACTCCCACTTCTAATTTGAGTTCCGATCTGCTAGAGTGCTGTCACTTCAGCCATGTGCAAAGTGCCATGGATCATTTAAGAAGCATCAGGTGGCAATTTAATTGTCCATGCGATGCGGTCGCTCGAATATCTCTCCGCTAATGTGCCATATGCCGAGTCGTGGAGTCGAATGGCACACGCACGCTCATTATCTTGTCTCACGTTTGTTTTATGCGTCTGCGACGCTGGCGTCTGTCTTGCTCCACTCAGCCAGCCACCCAGCCATGGGCCATTGGAGCAACCACTCAACAGACGTCGACAGAGATCAAACAACAAGCAAATAATTTTTTGGGGGTCTGCCACTGCTGCCCCACACCACACAGTCGTCCGGCCGCTCGCCCACCTGACATGCCAAACAACATTCCAAGTGAGGTGAGCGAGTGGTTTTGGTGGCTTTGGGTGGTTGGGTAGAGGCACCACACGCACATATCTCGAGCGTATAAAAAGGGCTCATAATTTTCAATTTAATTACAATAAGCAAACAGCTGCACCGCTTGCCTCCCACTGATGGGTAGCTGCGGCTCTTTATCTCCACTACTACACCTTGACGAGCACCTGCCCCTACCTCCGACTAAGTTCTAGCGACCTTTTGAGCTTTCACCTGGCTGTGCACCTATTAATAAATCTCATTAATAAATTAAACGTTTTAACGCAGGAAATTCCCTTCTCGGAGATGCCTGCTTCCCGCATATACGCACACGCCATCTGGCGGCGCGTTTTGGCATATATTTTAGCTGATGTTTTTTTTTTTAGCTTATTGGAGAGGGTATTATATTTGTGTAGGAGAGGTTGTAAAATATCAAAATAAACTCATTTGTAGATTGGAAAACATGTTTTTAGTTTCTCAAATATTTTTATAGCTCATTAGATTGGATTATGGTCTCGATTCCAATCAGTATTATTTCCATATTAAATTTGTAGCTTATTAATATATTTCCAACAACAAGACTTTAATCATTTTTACAACATCAATAAAGTTTTTACATTCGTAGCATTATTTCGGAAATGCCATTTGATCGATAAAAATAAAACTTGGTTTATAAAAGTATTTTAGCTATAGATAATTAATAACGCAATGCTTTTGTTTGCAAATATTTATATTATTTACTAATGGACATTTTTAAATTGTTAAAATTAGTATTCATTCATAAATTGTTTGATTCGCATTTTTTTTATCCCAAATTGAATTTCAATATAATAAAAAAATAACTATAATACTGGATTAAATAGATTTTTGATAGGCATGTATATTATAGATGATGCATGAAAATATTGTTAAAAATTTATATTTTAATATAAATGTAACTTTGTTAAATATATATTATTAATTCTGGAATATTGTATATTAAACAAAACTTATATTTAAAATATTTCACCTTTCAAAATTTATGCGGCGTTTATTCATTTATTATTCATTCATATTCAACTATTGCGAATTTATTAGAGTATATGTATAAGGAATTTATTATTAATATATTACATTGTACACAAACTTAAAAATCTTTTTTGTGCTTTTGCTGAATTCGCTCTTATTCTCAATCAAAGCGTTCCGGCGTATTCTCATATTCCTCTTCAGCTGAGGGATCAAGAAATAGTCACTGGGGAACGCTCCTATTCCCATGCGATAGCAGCAGGCGGCAATATTAGTGGTATTTTTCTCTATTTTGTTGGTTTCACTTTGATTCACATTCTTTGCTCCATAAATCAAAATTCGCGAAATCTTTTTCGCCACACATTCGTATACATACATATAAGTACATTAATTATTATTCTATATATATATTTTATTTATAAAAACTAGATATAAATCTGTTATACATCTGACTCGGCCCATATTTCCCCAATTCCTCTTTGCCGGCAAGTGTATTCACAGCTCGACTTGCCATTTGATAAACTTGACCCGCTTGTTTATTGTTTTTTCTTCTCGTTATTTGCTCGTGTTTGATTCTCATCCTTTGCTGGTTCGTCTTTCGACTGGGGCGCATTTTAAAAATAAATCATGTCTATATATACACACGTATGTATGTGTGTGTATATATACAAATAAAATACAAATATTGTTATAATTTGATTCGAATTGCATTCAGTTTTCGGTTCTTCTGCAGCTTCACACGCGCACCAAGTGCGTGCGGGCTATTCATTTCACTTTTGGGAGTACCCCTACTCTCGTCGCCTCACCTCGCTACCAACCCACATATTTACCTGCCTAGCTATACCTTATCCACCACCTACCCCTTAAGCTTTTGCCATTTAATTCGCTCGTTTTGGGGCCTATCTTGAAACTTGAATATTTTGGTGGAAACGTGAAAACACGTAAAAAGTTCATTTTTCCTCATTTTTTGGCAATTGTGACTTTTATTATAGGTGTAAGTACTGCTATGTTCGCTCCATTTGCAGGGGGACACATTTTACCTGCGACACATTTGCGACTACATTATGAGCGAATTTATCATGCGAATTGCGAATGTTTTTCTATTTGAATCGCATTTTATTTTATATGAGTAAATTTGCAACTATTTCTGGGTTGAGCTCTGAATGTTTCGCTTCGGTTTCTGAGGTTGCTTTAAATTGAAATTTATTTATGTGTATGACCGTGGGGCATGGCGAGGGCTTAGGGCATAGCTAAATGTGCAGACGACACGTATGAAAAATAAAATAGAAGAACAAAAAAAAACATTTTTGTAATGCAAAATTTGAATTTTATTACATTATTATGTTGGTCGAGTTTGTGCGATAAGGAATTGTGCAATAAATAATATGAACAATTCGTTTCCTTTTGTTTGCTGTGTGGCTTATCGCAATTCTGTGGAAAAGGAAACCCCAAAATGATAGCGCAAACATTTTCGGGTTTTACCACAATAGAAAAGTGTAAACAGAAAAGTTTGCATTAGGCATAGATTGAAGAATTCGAATATATAATAGATAATTATTATAATTACAATTATTATATTTATACTGTATTATTGACAGGAGAAATAGTTTATATGTTCTATATATTTTTTTCTGTATTTTTTTAATGTTTTTTGATTCATAATATAAATAAATAATTTAATTATATTTTCATGGCATATTTTCATAAAATTGAAGCGATAACTATTATATTATTATAACAATACATTATTATGATGATAATTAATATAATATTATGTCAAGTCAAATATATATTCTATATTATTTACATAAGATTACATAAGGTAATAGATGCCTAACTTAATTTAAAGCTTTTCTAGTCTCTATAATATACTTCCTATGCACACCTATAAATCTTTAGATTTTCAACAATTTGATATCATAAATCTGCGCAATGAATAATCATTCATTTCTAATCGATTACATTTTTAAAAATTACAAAAGAAAATTGAAAAACAATAAATTTTGTTAAAGATTTATCTGCCTGAATGTAGTCAAAGTAAAAATGCCGCGTGACCTTTGTAAATGCTTAAGCTAACTTTTATGGCACCTGCTTCCAAGAAAGAGAAAAAAAAATGTAGAAAATCTTTAGCACAATTGAAATTTGTTGCCGCTGGAGCCCCGCACCGGATGTTAATGTTATTTGGGGCATATTTTGTGGGGGCTTTCGATGTTTTTAATGTGCGCCTGATTTGTTTGGGAAAAAATAAACAATTGTGAAATTTATTTAGTTGCCAGCAGAATGGCCCGCCACGCCCCCCACCCCCTGTACAGGTCGAATAGTTTTTGGCTGTGGAATGTGTGTGTCTGTCTAATCATTGTTATTGTTGTTGCCCACCGTACTTGTTGCTGTTGTTTCTTTTGTTGTTCTTGCTGCTGGTGTACTTTATGATCAAATAAATATGCATGGCAATTGCTTTGTGCCATAATTCGAGCAACTTTATGGGCGATTGGCATAGTTCATAGTGGAAAGTGGGCTGGGGAGCAAGAGGAGGTGGCAGTGAAAGGGGTTGCATAGGTTAGAGTGCTCTCGGCTCTTTAGAGGCTGCCACTGTGGCACAACAAAAGCTGTCAACTGGATTTGCATATCTTTTGTGTATGTCCGTCCGTCTGTCCGTCTGTCCGTCCGTTTGTCGACCTTGAGGACAACAATCAATCAGCAGCGACAGCGGCACTGGCAGAGGCAACAGTAGCAGCAGCAGCAGCTGCTGCTCCCAGCTTAAAAGCCTTGCAATACTCGCCCTTTGTATATACATGTATGTATGTGAGTGTGTGTGCGTGTGTGTGTGACTGTAAATTTATTACAAAAAAAGTGAATAAGAGTTGGCGAAATAGGAGAAACGCGACTAGGAACTGCCCTAGCATTGAGCAAAGCCCACAAACTAGTTGCTGAAATGGAACAAGAGTTTCCGAAATTAGTCGAGTAAGCCATATATTTTAGAGCTTATTGAAAATATATCAAATTATATATAAGACAAAAATTAGAACATTTTATTGAATATATTGAATATTGAATATGTATATATTTCATTTGGACTTGAGCAGAATTTCTTTGAAATATATGCATGATCTATTATAACATATACCTCGTATCATATACCACACACCCACCCATATACCCTAAATTTGTCATTTGCATAGGGTACACCTTGTGAAATAAAAAGTGCACAACGCATATCCGTGATATACGTATTTTTTCTTTGTATCTACACATCTCACCTTGTCAATCAGATGAAATTTGGGTCAGATATTTTTCATACATCTCATCTCTTGTTGGGTCTATTGAGTGTCATATGCGCAGCTATATAGCATATGCTAGTCCATTCTATTTGGTTAGATTCATATATCGCGTATATTCAATATTTTGCATTTGGCGCGTTAATCAAATTGTTGTCAAGTTGCTTGTAGCTATTTCTCACGTACGCTGATTCGAAACATATTAAAAATAAAATCATATATAAAAATTCTTGGCTGCAACTGTAATTTAAATTCAAAATAAGGCACACACACATACACACCCACATACACGCGCAAGCAGCCACACACACAGGGACAGAGTGGGAGACGGGCCAGCGACCAACAAACAAACAAACCAAATTGGCAATTTTTATTTGATTTCTGTCCGTTTTCGTCGCTGATTAACCAGACGCGACGTCGCTGCTGGCGCCGGCATCGCTGTCGACGGCGACACGCCTACTTTCAGCCACTTGTCGTTGACAACTCCCAAATGCGAAAACTATGCAAAAACTATTACCAAATGCCGCTTTTGTGCTCAGCTCTTCCCCTCTCTCCCTGGCTCTCTTCTCACTATTAAGCAGTGCCGCTTGTTTATTTAACTAATAAGAGAGACAGTACACAGAGAGAGACAGAGAGACTGTGAGCGCGTCTCTTATCAAAACATGCAAACTCTACAGCAGCAGCCAGCAGCTTTTCCCCAAAACAAAAACAAAACACACGAGGAGCGTAAGAGAGGAGAGAGCGAGAGCGAGACAGCGTGCGGAAACACGCGCTCGTAGCAGCTGCTCTCTCGCGAGCGACCGAACGCAACGTGTGTGTGCAGCACGGCAAAAAAAAAGCTCACGTATAACAGTTTACAGCTGCGTGAGGTGGGCGCGCATAAATTTGCAATTACAGTGGTGGCAACACAATTGGGCATGGCTGCAATTAGTAAATTGTTCACATTTCTAAATATTCAACAATATATTATTATTTTATTTATATATTTATAATAAATTTAATAAGTCTACAGCAATTTGAGAGTAGAACTGAGGTGATTGCTATAAAAAGAAATGTCAACATGAGTTGCTAATTTTCCATAAGAGAAACGCTGGATATATTTATAATATATTTAGTTTTTGTTTTTATAATCATATATTCATCAACTTATTGCTTATCCTAAATACAATATATATTTGTTTGCTTCTTTTTATATATTTTAATTGAATTTCATTTATTTATTTATTTACTTTATTATTTGTTTTAATATAAATTATATTATATTATTATTATTAGAATATATATTATTAGTTATATAAAAAATACAATATACAATAACTATTTCGCTTTTCCTTCTTTATCCATGACTGTCTTTGCAGTCCCCTTTATCTAGCTGCCTCTGTTCCTTTGTATAACAGTTTCTTTTTGGGCATTTTCGTTTATTTACAATTTGACATTTTGCAAGCACGCACACAAGCAAAGCTACTCACCTTCATACACGCACACACACTCAGCACGCGCTGCTCCAACAAAGGTCGTCCTCTCTCTCTCTCTCTTGTTCAGTCGTTCACTCTCATCTCGTCGTATCTTTCGTTTAGCTGTGAAATTTTCATTTTCAGTTTCGCATTTTCGTTTTCCCAACAGACATTCGTCGCACGCCGAAGCGTTCGGTCGCGTTTTCAGTGAACTCCACAAAATCAGAGAACAAAAAACATAAGGAAAACAAAAACAAAGTAATACTGAAAAGTCTTTCGCCTCTCACATGCACAGACTCCGAGAGTTCGAGTGTGTGTGTGTGCGTATGTGTTTCACGCGCGTGTGTGTGTGTGTGTGCGTATGTCTCGTGTGTGACTAACTTAGTAGATGTTGCTTAGACAGAGACAGTACTTAAATACTCAGTGCTGATGAGTTCCCAGGTGTAAATCAACCGAAAGACCAAGTATTCTACACAGATATATATATATATATATACGTACACATATATCAAGTGAGTTCCGCGGGGAGTTCGAGCTCTGTGTTCGACGTCCATTAGGCAATCGTAACGGTAATTTGTTGTATCTTAAACTGGATCCCGTTTCGAGTACAAAATTTGTAATTGAAATTGATTCAACGGCAGAGCCAAACTCGACTGCCATTTAAAAGTCAAAAACTTTCGCACAGGTAACCAAAATCTATAAAATAAAATGAAAATAAGCGAAACCATTCTGGGGGCATAAATTTTGCGTTTAAAGTGTTTTTTAATTTGATTCGTTGTCGTTGATCTCATCCATCACAAATCAAATCAAAATACAATTTCATTCAATTCAATTTACTTGTTCAACATTTTTCCACGGCGCACAGTGTGCCAAGTGCTTCAAATGATATTAAAAAGTTGTTTAAGAAAGGAGCACAAGCTTAGAAAAATATATAAAATATGTGGAGTATTTACAAATATAGGAAAATTTGTATATATAAATAAAAAATATATTAATATATTTTCTTTTTTTAATTTCAAAATCAAAATTGTCTTTTTAATTATATATAATTCCTTTCAATTTACTTTGAAATGATCTACTTTGAACCACTGTGCATTGTTGCCAAATGCTGCTGCTGCTAATTGAAAATTGTGCCGAAAATTGTTTTTGGCTCTGGGCTAATTTTTGGCGCAGTTCAGGGAAGTTTTTTTTTTTTTTTTTATTCTGTTCAGGCAATGTGTTGAAAAGTTTTAAGTTATATATTTTTTCTGCCTGTGTCTAGCACAGTGGGGCGGGCAACGGAGGCTGGTGGCTGGGGGCTGGTGGGGCTGCTGCTGGAGTGTCTAATAGTTGACTTTGTTGCTTGTTGCCCGTCGCCAGTCGCCGGTTGTACTTGAACTCGTAGAAGGCCGACGGCGCGAACGCGTGGCGAACTATCTGCGAGTATCTCAGAGATACGCATAGTGTATCTCCAGCTGTGAGGCAGGCATACGTTCCACAAGTGTTGACTGCAATGCCAGCACAGTCAAGGAGAGGGAGCGAAGTGAAGTGCAGAGGGCAGCATCAGCAGCAGCTAGTTGAATTTCAAATTATTATATATTTACTAGCTGCATTGGGCGCATTCCAGGAAAAATCATTCAATATATCACTATATCATCATAACATATTCTAAATTTTTTATACAAAAATGAATAATATTTATTGTATCATATTCAATATAAACAAAATGTTTTGTTGACGAAAGTTCTTCGATTGAGACTGCCGAATTTTGCTCTCCTGCCAATCTCTTGATTGGCATTTAATTTCCTGTTCGAAAACAAAAAGCTTTCAATCATATTTGATATTCGTTTACATTATGAAATATATAATTTTCTGTATTTGACAAATCGTTTAAGTTTGATTCAGCTCTCAAATAATTATTTGATTCGTTCTAAGATTTTCCTTATATTTGATTTGCTGAGAAATATAAAAATACTTAAATTACGGTGGAACCGAGTTATTTATTTAAGTTATTAAAGTTTTTAACAGAATATAATTTTCATTAGCTCTAAAAGCAGAAATGATCTCTAAATGAAATGAAAAAGCTTGAATGGCTAGACAATAAGGCCATTTAATAATATTTAATATATACTTCAATTTATCGTTGAATTACATTGTTTTTCTTATTTGTTTTTATATAAATTATTTTATTGTTTACAAACTAAAGAACCTGTGTATGCTTAAAATTAAATATTTGTTTTTAAAGTATTTTTTTTTTGGTGTAGATTAACGTAATTATCTTGAATAAGCAGATCAATCTGTCATTTAAGTTCAGTGTCTTAACCACATTCCACCACATTCGTTATTCTGAGCTACAATCACATACTCACAGGACTTGCCACTCAAGATTACAGTTTGAGAGCCACTGTCTTCCTCGTATGGCTTTCAGTCATCCACTTACCTCGTCACTTGGAGCATTTATAGAAGGCAAACGCCTGCAGGTTTATGCTCGCTTATTTAACATGGCATAAGTTTTATTTACCCAGCAGTGTTGCAGTTGCCACATGCCACATGCCACACGTTGCATGCCGCATGCTGTATGCCACATGCAATAATGTTGCAGTCAGCAGTAATCGGACGCATTTGGTAGACATTAAAAAAGCCGCCAGCTTCAATCAGTCAAACGCAATTAAGATAAAGGGATTAAAAATGTGTGAAAGAGAGAGAGAGAGTGAGAAGAGCGAGAGCGGGTGTTAGAGTGAAAGAGAGTAAGCGAGGGAGAGAGAGGAAAAGCTACTGCGAGAGTAGAGTAGATATATAAAGATATAAAATGCCAACGGCAATTAGTATCCTGTCTCTGTCTCTGTTTCCGTCCCTCTCTGTGTGTGTGTGTGTGTGTGTGTGTGTGTATACACAATGCAGCGCACACTTGGCTCATTATGCTGTTTAACCCGTTCCGTAAAGAGTTAACCCCTCACTCAGCTCGCGCGCTGTCGGCGCTGCTGCTCATTAATTATTAAAGAACGACGCCAACGCGGCTGCAATATGAAAAAAGTTGCGCATACGCAGCGTAGGCCAAACTATGTTGGCCTTGTTGTTGTAGCTGTTACACTTGTTGTTGTTTCAATTAATGATTGTTGTCGTTGTTGTTGTCTGTTGAACTCATACGCCAACACACACACATACACACACAACCATCTATCATTATAATGAAGCGTCAAATCTAATACGGGAATTTTCTAACTGCCTTCATTGCCATGTGGTTCCGCAGCTGTGGCTAAAAGAATCAGGAACTAAGGCAACGCCGAGGCGGTGGGGCTGGGGGCGCTGGCGGTTGATGTGGGCGTGTGTGTGCGTGCGTGTATGAGTGTATCCGAGACTCGCCCTGTTAACGTTCTTGTGCCCTGATAACGTTGACAAACTAGATAAAAGCGCGATAAAAAAATGAAAACAAAATTTACACAGTGATACAACAAACTCACAGCAGAAAAAAAAAATAATAATAAATAAAATAAAACAAAACTGAACTAAACTCAACTCAACTCAATGTTATAAATAAAATAAAGATGCGAGTCGACACTCGCTGCTTCTGCTGCTGCGGCTGCTGCTGCTGCGGCTGCAAAAATAATGCTTGAATATTCCACGGATAGCCAAATAAGCTCTCTGTGGGGTTGGGAGAAAGGAATTTGCTATGAATATGAATGAGCTGACGGCAAATGGCGAGTTTAATACCCTGTATGCATAAACGCGTGTTTGCCGGGAGTCATAAAGCAGTTAAAGACATTCTCAAGCATGTTTTTGTTTTATGCACAAACTGATCTGAGATAAAATATAAGCTAAGCATAGGAAATTTGTCAAGGGCGTTACATCAGCCAAAGAGACTTTGCCAAGTTGAGATTAGGGCATAAACAAAGCCATATTCAAGATAAGATGACTTACACTTGTCGAGTGAATAGGACAAACGAATGTTAAATGAGCTGAAAAGCAAATAAATTTGTATTTCTTTTGTAAGCGGCAGGATCCGCAATGCTCAGCAATTCAATTGTAAAGGGAAGGAGCTTAAGTCCGAGTAGCCAGAGAGGAAAAAATACAAATCTATTTTTTCTTCTTTTACGCGCATATTTCATATTCATTTCAACATTTCTAGAACAGCAACAGTTGGGCGAACAAGAAAATATTTTATTAAAATAAAAAAGTAAAGTTGTACATTAGTGAATAAATATTACAAATAATATTTTGTACTTGACAATACTTATATTTTTATTTATAGTTATTTACTTAAGATATATAGTTATAGTTTTCTTTTTTTGTTGCTAACATAATACAAATATTTATCTAAAAATTGAATCTGTATAAAATGTAAAATATATTGCAATAAATTTGAGAATAAACTCGATCAGTTTATAGAAATTTTATCTAATCAATGCTAATTGAATGTGAATACAATAAAACATAATCGAGTTGATCATTCAATTTGTTTTTCTGTAATCTGTTTAATGAGTCAAATTAACCGTAGCAACCGTAATAAAAAATTCGCGCCGATTTTCAAATAAGGCTTAGGACTTTCAAACTGCAGCCGTAAACCTAAGCCTATGGTTATAATAATATATAATAAAAATATATTTTTTATTATTATTTATTATATTTTTATTATATATTATTATTATTATATATACATATATATATATATATATATATATATATATATATATATATATATATATATATATATATATATATATATATATATATATATATATATATATAATATATTTTATATTGATTTTAAATTAAGGAATTTTAAATGGTTATATACTTATCGGTCTATTTTTATAGACATTTAGATAGCACAAATCTAGAAATATATTGACATAAAATATCGACATACATTGAGTAAATTATTTATTATCTTAAAGAAAATACTTTGATATTTATTTTTTAATTCACTTCAAGCTGGGTTCTAGGGTATCCTTGTTGTCGAATACGCGTCAATTTGAGCGTATTTAATTGTTGCTATTGTGATAGCTGGCGTTAACGCGCGATAAGCTTTAGCCACTACTGTGTCTCTGTCTCTGTCTCTGTCTCTGTCTCTGTCTCTGTGGCTGTGCTGTGTCTATGTCTGTGTGAGCGCCTAATTAATTATTATTACTTTACGTTGTTCCTGGCATTTTGAACTAATGCGGCGCTGAATTTATAAAAACCGCATTAGGTAAACAGAAATAATGTATATTATGATTGAAGTTGCTATTAAAGAGAGTGGCAGCTGTATATCTTAAATGAGTGAACACGCCTCATGCCACATGCATCACATTACGCATACGCAGTGTGGCGTGCAGCGTGTGGTATGTGGCATGCGGCATATGCGGTTGCATTTTAATGCAAATCCAAATTAAACACACACATTACGCGTGCTGTTTGCCTTCCTCTGTCTGTGTGTGTGTGTGTTTGTTTAAATAATGCTGCTTATTTTTTTTTTTTTTTTTTTTTTTTTTTTTTTTGATGCTAATGCAACGCTCATTTAGGACACGCAGCTGCCCACCCCCCGCTGCCTCGCAGCCTTTGTGTTCGGCACGTGTAATTAGCCTTAATGAAAAGCTGTCCGAGATTTATGGCCGCACAGTTTTGGCCCGTTTTGTTTATGGGGATTTTCACTCTCGCGGCTTTTCCTCTTTGCGTATCGCGTGTCACGCGTCGGTCGCGGCTCAAATTGGAAACGTTTGGCTCTTGATCTTTGCTAAAATGTCAAAATTTGTTTGACGCGTCAATGTTTAGGCTGTGGAAAATGAAATTAAATTTTAAGCCATCGCATTAAAGGTGGCAACTAATGAGGCCCGTGGCGTTTCTTGTGGTTTGTACTCGATTAACCAAATAATGAACTGGGAAATATTTTCGACAGGCTATGAGAAGCTTTGCGGAATTATCAAGGGCATATTTAGAGGTGAAAGTGTGAAATATTTCACGTCATCTATACGTTAAGCTCTTAATTATCATTACGTTATTATGCAGTATAGACGTGGTGGAAATATTAAATAAATATATCAATTATTATTTAATAATTTTTCAGATTAATGTATAGATAAAATTCAAAACTCTTAATGATATTAGGCTTACATCTATTGGTTTTTCTTTTCTTATTATTTTTAGTTTTAAGGTGCTTCCCCTTTATCTAGGCATTTTGGTTTTTCTGCATATTTCTGATTTTCATTAGAGATTGATGCTTTTATTAATGCTTGCCTATGTTTTCCATTAGTGCATTTGTGCATAACAGATTTTCTTTTTGTAGTAAACCATTAAATGTTTCTCAACAAAGACTTAGAGACATGAATTTAACACAATAACACACTTCAGCCGGCACCTCAAGCATATTGAAGGCGATTAATCAAATATCACAGCTATGCAAAAAGGGGAACCCCATTCTGCATTCTGACCTAACCTTTTGCTCATCTATCATTTCTAGTTATCTACAACAATCGAATATCAAATATAATTCATATCTATATTAATCAATCAAATGGCACTTAACTATTTGCGTCTGCTCAATAGTCAATACTGAAAATATTGTTTAAGATTGATGCGATATGAATGAAGATTATAATGATATATATAAATAGCGTGTGTTCATATTATAGAACAAGTGTATATACATCTCTGTATATAAATCTCTATGTATAAATAATATAAATATGTTTATGTACATCCGTAAACTGAACTCCCTGTGGCTTAATCGAATCAGAGTAAATCTTAATAATTAAATTTTTGTTTTAGAAATGTTTTTTAATTTAAACTTAATTTCTGACATATTCAGATAAATATATCATTCTATATTTCCCTTAACTAAGCACGAATTCGTAGTTAGCGAATCGAGTTTATTTCTTCCATTTTCAATTTCCTATTTACAATTTCGTTTTCTTTTGCTCTTCCTTTTTCTACTTAATAACCTCATTAATGCCCGTTTCCAATTGAACTATTTTCTATTAGTGTTATTGTCTTTAATAATACTATCTCGAGTTTCCAATCGATACGTGCCGAATGGTCTATTTGTATTGTTGTTGTGCTGCTTGACTGCTCCGAAAACTATGCTAAACTTTTCGCACTTGCCGCCCGAACCCTAAAAGCCTTTATAAATAGAAAAAATTTTGCAACAATGAAAACAGATAAAAGCAAACGCAGACGGTGGCGAGGGCGGGGCGGGGGCGTGGGACGCTTGTGGGTTGGGGCTAATATGGTTTGTGAAAACTCGCGTGCAAAAAACCATCAATTGTTTTGTCAATATTTTCTCAATTTACCTGCTTATATATCGACAGGTATTATCTGGTGGCAGTCGAGCTCGAGTGAGTAGAGTGGGTTGGAGTTGGGTCAGTAAACTCGGGGGCAGAAATTAAGTGTGGTTCGAGCTGACTTCACAGTGGGTGGATGGAATTAAAAATGCAAACCACCCAAGCACCCTGAAAGCGAAGTGAAACAAAAGTTTTCCAATTGAAGACGCCAAGTGGGGGCGGGCGACCAGTGGTGCTGTGAGGCTCGACTTGACGTTGATGGAGGTTCCTCAAAATGGGTAACAAGCGCAAACTTTGTGCTGGGGGTGCCCGAGGGCCTCTTGTTTTCTTTTTTGGGGTGTCATTGAACCTAATGTTGTTTTGCTTTTTATTTATTTTTGTTTTTGTTTTTTTTTTTTTTTTTCAATATGGACAGAAGGACATCGAGATGCCATAGGAGGGAAAAACACACAGAGAAGGCGAGAATTTTTTATATATATATACTTTTTTTTTATTTATTTGTGTACTTTATGCCACCGATATCGCCAAAGAGCAGGCAGGCTTGACTGGTTTTTGGATTGTTGACACAATGCGCTGGGCGGGCCCGGCTCGTTTGTAGCCTGATGAATTTGTTGTACGCGTGAAGTGCGGGCCAAGAGTGTCCAGGCAATAACAGCAACAACTCGAGCAGGGGAATTTGCATGATTGCCGCGCTGCTGCTGCTGCGCTGTTGAAATATTCAAGGCAACGACTCGAACAACAAAGTAGGCAAAAGCTGCCCGCAAATTACTCAACACTTTTGCATTTTAATAAACCCTAAAAGCGCTTCCGAATCCTTTTTTATTCATGTTTTTTTTTTCTGTTGCTGTTGGTGGGCGTGGCGCAGAGCCAGCCTCGCTGTCCTCCGTGTCGGAATGTGTGCGTTGGCTTAAATATTTGATTTCGCAACGCTTGTTTGAGTTGTTATGCTTAAGGTCAAAGGTAATTGCAGACTCGAGTGTTGTTGCTGTTGCTGTTGCTGCTGCTGCTGCCAATCACTCTCTCTCGCTCTGGCAAGTTCAAGCACAGCGCTTGTCAAACTGTACAGCTGCCTCAAATTGTATATATAATAGCCAAACACCAACACACATACAAAAATGTATTTTGACATACAAGTAAATATAATTTGGTTTCGCCTAAAAGCCTCACTAACAATAAATACATGAGAGCAACAACAATGACAAGCTAAAGCAATTAGTTTAATGTAATTCTCGCTCTTTCACTCACTCACACACACTCTCTCTCTCTCTCTCGCTGTCTTTGTCTCTGTCTCACTCATTTTCTCTCTCGCTTAGACGCTTTACCGCTTTGGGCGCTCAATGCGAGATGAAGCGCCAGCAAAAGTTTTATGTACCACAAATGAAATTATAGTCATACACACACACATACGCACACTCGCACACATTCACACTCACACAGTGGCAGGCCACAGGCTGTCGCTGCAATTTGCGCGTCGACAAAAACGTTTGCTCCTAAAAGCATGCCACACAATTTCGCTCGACTCCCAATTTTGCCGCCCTCATGCTGCCGCTGCTGCTGCTGTTGCTGTCGTTGTTGTTGCTGCTCATCGCTTATCTTTTGAAGCTCACCTGCCTCACTTTTAAGCATTTTAACTTGGCTGGCAGCAGCAAAGTCGTCGTCGGCGTCAGCGTCGGCGTCGGCATCGGCAACGCTGTCATGCACATTAACCAAATAGCTGGCGCCTTGATTTGATTATCATGTTTTTTGCCAGCACCAAGCTCCAAGATTGCCGTTTGACAAGCAACTTCATCGACAATAACAACAACAAGAACAACAACAGCAGCAGCAACATCTGCCGTAGGCTGCACAAGTTTGATTATGTCCCGGAAAGGGTATTTATTTTACTTTTCCTTCTTCGCAATTTTGTTCTCGTTTTCTTTTTCTTCTTCCTCTTCTTTTTCTGTTGGCCACATAACAATAAGCATATTCTTCATAATGTTCAAGCAGCGCATTATTGTTATGGTCAAAGAGTTTTATGTATATGTGACCATGGAGCACATGTGCATTAATAAAGGTTACTTAACGATTCGAGGTTTCCTTTATGGGCTTATATAATGGGAGCGGAGAGAAAAATTCAACACTTCTGCGGGATTTTATTGCATTAAAATGACCATGGAGGATAATAATTTGAGAGATTACAAATGTCTTGAGCATGAATGCACCGGGTAAGAGCAAGCTTAAGAGGTGAACAGCGTTCGTTTAGGTAATAAGGGGAACCAATTTCGATGTGATCATGAAGGATCTAAAGCTTTTCTCTTTTGTATATTAAATTGTTAATTAAATTTAAATTAAAAATTATTAAATCTTTAAAGTTTATTATCAAAGACTTAACATTTAGAAAATCATTGTAATGTACACATAAAAATTTGATTTAAAATAACTATTTTTACAAATTCAAGAAATAGCTTGAAATATGAAACAAGAACAGAAAACATTAATAAACTAAGAAAAAGTATTATAAACATTAAAATAAAAACAGTTAATATTTATATAAATAATATGTATAAAAATACTAGACAGACAAATCAATACGTAATAATTTTATGTTTAATACACAAGTTGTAAACATTATCATTTTTGTAAATAAAGCAATCTTATAAAAATATTAATTTAAATATATGTATATATAAAGTTTTTATTTTAATGTTATTATTTTAACAAAAATTGTAATAATCATTATAAAAATATATAAATTTAAAAACAAATATAAAAAAACAATAAAATGTTCAAATAAAAATGCAAAATATATAATAAAAAAAAAAAAAAAAATATATATATATATATATATATATATATATATATATATATATATATATATATATATATATATATATATATATATATATATATATATATATATATATATATATATATATAAATTATTAGATATTAAATATATGTTTATTATTATTATATTATACTTTCCAATTTTAACACAATAATATAATTTACTAAGAGGGAACGAGTCCAGAAAGGTTTAATGTCTAAAACACATTGTCCGACAAAACACAAGTCTAATGTTATTCTCTTTACTTTTATATCGATGCACATCTATGCAATATAAACTAACCATGGAGAAAGCTTACTTAGTGTGAAGCGTTATGGCTCATAAAGTGAGAGTGGATATTTTACTATCTCTACAAAGAGTATTCAGAAATTTCTTAGCTTCATTCCTTGCATTTTACAGTCGGCAAACATTTTTATTTTTTTATTTCTATTTTTTTCGACTGGGGCTCCTTTTGATTTATGACCCTGCCCCGAGAGCGTTTGTCGGGAGCGAGCGAGCGAGAGAGCCGCCATTTTGTTCTGCTCTGTGTCGCATGCATGATTCATGCGACTCTCGCTTTGGTCCTGTTATTGTTAAAGATGTTGTTGTTGTTGTTATTGTTGTTGTTGTTGTTGCTGTTGGTTCACTAGAAGTGGAAGTCACTTCAAATCTGTACGTTGCTGCTGTGATTCCCAGCCACGCCCCCTGACGCCCCGCCCAACGGGGACGCGGGCGTGGGTATATCTGCAAATTGCCTGCAATAAATTTTTGCCCGTCTGCCATAAAACACTTAAAACGATTTGTGCGAATAAAAAAAAAATAAAATCACAAAACAAAAAACTGAAATGAAAATAGAACTAAAGGAGCTGGTGGCAAAAAAAAAAAAAGCAGAAAAACAAAACGGAAAAGCTGAAACGACTGGCAATTTTCATTCGATTTTCCCTTCGCGCTTATGTAAGCCATAACAATTTTCCAATCATTTCCACGCGCTTCGCATGCAAAACAAAATGTTTAATTACTTCCGCAGCGAGCAGAAATTTGCCTTGACGTACAAAACTCAATTTGTGAATGTTCCGTTTGCGGACAATACGGTAAATGTGCAGAAGTGGAAAATGGAAAATGGAAGGAAAAGTGCCAAAAATAAATGCACACAAATTCAATTTATATTTGCCATAGTGCGCACAAACAACAATAACAAAAAACAAATGACTTCCTTTTGGAACAACGGTGTGTGTGTGTGTGTGAAAAACACTCACTCACACACACACACCCACATGGTCAAACTGTTTGCCTTGTGGAGAGAGTAAAAGTTTGCTTACGTTTTCATTTTGTGTCTTTGGCTGGAATTGGTTATGGCATGGCCAAAAGAAATTATAAATGAATTACTTGGAAAGTCACGTGTGTGTGTGTACACAGAGTGTGCGTGTGTGTGTGTGTGCGTGTGTGTGTGCGTGTGTGTGAGTGAGTGTCTCTTATTATCCCTTACTTACTCTATCAGCCGTTATCTGCTTCTCTCTTGGCTCTCCGGCTGGCCTGTCATAAGCGGATTAAGTGTTTTCGAGAGCAAAACTTAAAGCATTCGCCATGAATGATTCACGAGCAAGCATCGCATACCGAATGAATGAATTTAGTGAACATTTATCGGCAGCTGTCATCGGTGCACAGTTCCGTTCCGGGAGCTCGGCTTCCACCGGATGTCTATTTAAAGTTCAAGCACAATACAGCTTGTGGGGATCAAAAGTTGTGCGCTCTGCTAATTGAAAACTGAAAACTGAAGACTGTGAACTGACAACGTTTGTGCGCCAAATTAGCGAGAACACAATTTCGAATAAATGAAATGCGACTAAACAAAATAAAATAAGCCAAAAGAAAAATCTACACAATGCGCCAAGGCAGCCCGAAAATAGGCTAACAAAGCGAAAATGCCAAAAATCTGTGCAGAGGCAGCAGCAACAGCAGCAGCCACAGCAGCTGACCCTAACGAGCTGGCTATTCAGCCCGACAGAGAATGGGCATGAATTGATTTGAATATAGCCAAAGCTTAACTATTTTTACAAATTCTGGAATATATTTAGAGCAGCAGCCGAAAGAGACAGGCTTGAAATATGAAACAAGAGAAGAACATATATTTCCATAAATCTTGCCCAAATTTGATATATGCGAAAGGGAGTGAAAAGACGAAGAAAATAAGCTAAAAGCTTGCCACTACAAAAATCTAATTTTCAGTTTTAGGCAATCTTTTTTATTTTTCTTCGCAAATATTCAAATGAAAATGCCAGCCACAATATGAGATGCAAATGAAATATAATGGAATGATTTGATTAAGAGCAAAGCGTATAAGAGAAGCACAAAAGACTCAAAAAACCAACAGAAACTCTTTTCACGACTTAAAGCCAGACACTGTCTTTCTTCTAATTTAGCAAGTTATGCAACCATTATAAACAACAGAAATGTTCATAATTGTTAAGGTTTTGGATATTTCGTAACAAAGTTTACTAATTGAGAGCATTCAAAAAATGAAAAACCAATTAAATAGACTTCTATCTATATCACCTTTAATATAACTTTGTTGCACAATATATACAAATTTAGAAAAATCATAAAAAGCTGTGAGTACTGGCTTAAGTATCAAGCACTGTAGCTCATTCTATCGAATTCATGAGCCGGTCATGAGCCCACTTTATTCAGAGTATTTGTACCTCTTACATCGGAGTGCAGCATGAATCGATGCAGCTCACTCATCTGAATGCAGCAATTATCAGCGTATATCATCGGGGCTCAGCATAGATGTAAGTTTATACATTTAATTAATAAACAATACAAAATACACAAAAATGCTGAGAATTTCTAGTTCTTGTTCAGCAAACTTGATAAAGTTTTATGGCGCAAGAAATCTAGGAATCTTTAAAAAATGAGAAAAAGTTTCTTGGGAAAAAGTGTCTCTTCCTTGAATCCACTTACATTCTAATCCGAACCAAAACAAGTTAAGCTCCTGAATTAGATATTTAGCTATTTAGACACATATTGCCACACAATGGGGCAGGGCCGTGGTCAGGGTCTGCTGATAGGCAATCTCGGTTCAAGTGCATTAAGTAGAGCAAATATATATGTACAACTGCAGTTACTTGGCTATTTGATAGATGCACGCTAAACGTTTGTTTGTTTCCACCTCTTTTGCAGTCGGACATTGGCGGAATTTTAATCGAGCTGCAAGCAGCGAAGCGGACGGAATGCAGCTGGTGAAGGTGCAGCGGCGGTCTAATTGAGGCCAGCCGGACCAGGACCAGGAGCAGGACACGCTCCAATGTAGTCATTTGTATGCAAAGCCACAACAATTGAGAGAACCACAAAAGTTGCTAACGAAACAAATTCAACAAAGGAAATGCAGCGCAGCGGCTAAAGCCTGGCCAAAAAAAATTGAAAAAAAAATCAAACGGAAAACAAGCTAAACCAAATCAACGTAAAGGCAACAAGAGACAACAACAGGAAGCAAGGAAACCAAAAGAGCCAACAGAATGATGAGCGCAGGCGGCACCTACATATCGACGGCCAGCGTGGAGGTGCCAAAGGCTCTGCAGGATGGCGAGAAGTTCATTAAGTGGGATGACGTAAGTAGTGCAAGAGTTCATTTCGTTTATTGAATCAGAAATGCTTAGAAGTCCTTGATGTGCTTCTCGATCCAGTCCTTGTAGGAGGCAACGTCGGTGTAGACCGATGGATACTTGGTGCTGGCACAAGGTGTGTAGCCCCAGGAGACGGTGCCAACCAGTTGGTATGAGCCATCGGGACGCTTGTTCACCAATGGGCCGCCGCTGTCGCCGTTGCAGGCGCCGTCGGTGGTGCCGGCCTTGAAGGTGCACACATTGCTCTCGGCCAGTTTGTTGCCCCTGGGCAGCTGTTCCAAGCACTTCTTGTAGCCAATGATTTCCACATCCAGTTTCTGCAGCTTGTCGGGCAGCGAGCCAGAGTTGTCGCGACCCCAGCCGTAGAGGACACCATCGCCGGTTGTGGCGTACTGATTGGAGGCCACGGCGATGGTGGCGACAGGTGCGTTCCGGGACAAAGTATTGATATCGAATGGCTTATCGAGGAAGATCAGACCAATATCATAGGGGCCAACGCCGCCGCTGTATTTCTCGTGGATCGTCTGGCGGGCGCTGCTGCCCTGGCGCACCTGAGTCGCTGACTTGTCCGAGCGGCTATGAGCGCCGGCAACCACCTGGAAGTTGGCGTAGGTCATGCAATGGGCGGCGGTCAGGACGACGTCATTCCTGATCAGCGAGCCGGCGCAGTAGTGGGCGTTCTTGGTCGTCTGCAGGGAGACAATGTAGGGTGCCTCGCCAGCGGCGGCCTCGTTGCCATTGATGATGCGGCCCTCGGGAAAGCCGGGCAGGCCAATAATATTGGCGTTGGCCGAGGCCACGGCCAGTGCAATAAGAGCCACAAATAGTTTCATATTAACAGCTGTTGACTTCGCAGCTCACTGTTTGATATTGGTAGCCGTAGCACGCGCTTTTATAGCGCCCAGTACCCAGCCAGTGGCGTCTTATCAGCTAGTCGACTTATCGCATATACATTTAGCTATCAATGGCAACTGGTCTTTATGGAAGTAGTTCAATTGACGCGCTGCAGATTTACGATCCTTTTTGTTATATTACCGGCTTACGCAGTTGACCGTGTCCCGGTTAGGCCAAGTGCTATTTTGTATACTATAGACAGACCACGAATCGCCCACTTTAGATCGACATCAATGAAAACTTCGCTATCGATCGAATCAGCACAGACAAGTGGTCTAAGGTCTATGCGAAAATAAATAAAGTGCCAAGTGGGTCGTAAATCTAAAAATACGGTTTACATTCCTAGTCACCATATATTTTGGCTAATCTCTATAAACAGAGCAACCGATACTTTTTTTTTTGCAAGATCATGGGTCTGATTGGGCGCGTGTGTAAAACATTGGAGCGTTGAAGAAGTTCACCAACGATGTGATCATCGATTATTGCAGACAGCTGACAGGGAGTTCCAAATTATCTATATGTATGATATGATATGATCATAGAATTTCGAAATGATAAAGATGATTTGTTATGATGTATACATACATATATATATGTATATATAACATACTAGTTTTTTAGCGTTGCCAGATAGAATTACTTTAAAAGGGATTGTGTCTTCTATACCAGATTAGAAGTAAATCTTATTATATTTAGTTATTTGATATTTGTTTTGTTTACATTTTTGTAAGAAATATTTCTTGTGGGCCTATGTATTTTGTTAATCTGATAAAGTGCTCAATTACAGATTCTTTAGATTCGACAACGTCTGAGGTTTGATTATTTATAAGGAGTAATTGATGGTGAAATTTATTGGTGTCCAATTCGTTGCATTGAAAATTTGATTAGGGCCGACTGGAGTGGGGATGACAATATTAGAAAATAGCAACATAGAACGATTAGGTTATGAATGATTAAAGAGGGGGAGGGTAGTAGACTTGGGTGTAAAGCAGTTCATATTAGCTTGGTATTTTTTAATAGCACTAAAAATACCAATTGGCTTTAAGCAAGTGGCGTAGGTTTCTCTGCCCTTATGAGGCGCTTATCGTTTTGCATTTTACAGATTTACAAATTTTGTTGTTGACCTGATCCAAATCAATATTTTTCACAATTTTAGAGTTACGATCTGTGGAGGCTGATGAATGTTGAATTCTTTTAGAGTCCAAGTTTAACAAGCGATTTTTAACTAAATTTATATATTCCGATTCTGGGCGAGTGTCTAATCATAAGAGATAATGATAATTATAATAAATATATAAATATAATATAATATAAATAATTGCTCGGGTCTCTTACATTTACATTCGAGTAACGAAAATATGGAATCATCAGTGTGCTCGAAGCTCCCTCTCTCTCTCTATTTCCCTTTCTCTGTCTCTCTCTCTTTCCCTCTCCCTATCTCTCGCTTTCCGTTTCTCTATCTATCTCTCTCCTTTTCCCTCGCTCTCTCCCTCTATCTCTCTCTTTTCCTTTCTCTATCTCTCTTTCCCTTTTCCCCTTTCTCTCTCTCTATCTGTTTGCCCCTCTCTTTCTTTCTCTCACTCTTTGCGCGCTTAGCTGCTTGGCTCCCAGCAATTGAACTAGTAACGGTAGTGGAAAATACCCGATTGCGCCCGTTAATATTGCCAGAGTGCCAATTGAAGAAGCTAAGCCATCTTATCGACACATTTATAGATTGATAAACTGTTTGGCCTGGCCAGATGGATTTACAATTTCAACGGACGTTTGTTTTTTAAACTATTGATGCAATCAAAATTATTCCAACAAATCAAAATAAATATACGTTTTTATTTTTTTTTTTGGTAGTACGATAAATTTTGACTACATCGATTTATTAAACCAAAATCTGTCATAATTTATGGTATCGCAGATATATTTTTCGATTTCCGTAAATATCAAATTAAAATTCCTTTGAATATTATTCAACAATAAGAATACTCTAATAAATTAACTACTAATAACAAATTTGAGAGATAAGCAATTATCAAAATATTTCACATCAAATTATCAAATCAAATAGAGATAGTTGCTCAGCTCTGTCCAAATCAGAATGATTTCATTTTTATTGAAAATACAATTTAGTTAAGTAGTGGGCGCTCACGATGTAGGCGCAGACACGGGTGTAGACCGAGAGGAAGCTAGCCGCGCCACAGGGAATGTAGCCCCAGGACTGCTCGACGACCAGGGGGCCGCCGGAGTCGCCATTGTAGGCAGATTTGCTCTGCTGCAGGGAGTCGGAGCAAATGTAGCTTGAAACCTGCGTAGGATTCGGGAGCATCAATGCCTTGCACTCGTCGTGGCTGATAATGTTGGTGGTGATGGTTTGTGGAGTCCATAGCCGTATCGCCATTATGGATTGGGGACTGGCCAGGACAGCTGGCCTAACCCACTCGTTGAACTCGAAGGGTTCGCTGAAGTGAAGGAGCGCGATATCAAAGGGGCCATCTTCAAACTGTGCTTGAATGCGACCAAAGGCACGCGCATGCATACGGCAATGGCGCTCATGCCAACTGGGTTGGAGATGCAGAGAGCTGCGGTGAGGATCCAGTTCTTGTTCATTATAGTTGTTCGCCAGCTGTGCGAGTGATGAGTGAAGTTGTTGGACAGTGAGACAAAGGGCGCCAAGTGGCAAGGTTGGGAAATACCCCGGTCAGACTATCGGGCAGCTCGCCGGCCTCAGCGCTGGCCGCCGGAAGGGCGAGCAGCGTAACTGCGAGTACTTTCATTCGATTTTCCGATTGCCTTGAAATGAGCTAATCGCTGATGCGATGTAATCTTTTATGGGTACGCGGAAAAAGAAGCGCTAGATGAGCCACATAGGTGGATTAGCAGATAGATTTATGGTGCTGATTGCCCTTTGAGCGACAATCATATTTTTTTATTTCAAATTTTGGCTAATCAGCAGAATATTATATCTTCTATGGTCAAAATTTAATTGATAAGAAATAAAAATGCCTGTTATAGAGTGTTTATAGCTATATAATGCTGAATGGTAGGCGCGTGCCTACGATATTTCAGTACAACAGCAAAAAGGAAATAATTATGACAAAATAAATCCCATCCAAGTACAAAATATATTTAAAATTTTGAATATTCCTTAAAGTAACTCCATAACATTGTAAATTTAAATTTGCTATTATTTATTTATTTATTTCATATTAGTTCTTTAATCAACTTCTCTTGCCACTAAAGAAATTCGAACTTCATCAATTATATATTTCATATAATTATATTTAATAGTGAGACATTTAATTATAATTATATTTTACATATTACCTTGTTATGCAGCGTCATTCAAACAATTTATTGCTCAGAAGCTAAAAGTATTCGATTCCATTCGTCATGAAATGAATTTATAAAATTAGAAATATTTATGAGCCATATATATTTAAAGCTGATTAGCTTTAATTCAAGTACAAGCATAATATGCCTCATATATTTAAGCATGAATGATCGTAGTTTTGAGAACTAAAAAGTTACAGTTTGGCAATAGAATTATTGGACTTATAAATCATGCAGTATAAGGAAACTAAATAGCCAATAGAAATAGGCTGAATATTAGATATTTTTCGAATACACTATTTTTTACTATAAATCTAGGTATATAATCATATATAGCTAGTCACAATAATTTCATCAGTTTTTTAAGCTCTAGAGAATTCAACACTATTCGAAATAAAATCTGCCCAAGTATAGTATAGCCAAACTCGTCCTTCTCTCTATTTCATGTATATTGCGCAGTTTGTTCGATTGGAAACCAATTCCAGAATTCAACTAATCTTTGGCAGACAGAGTACAAAGTAAAGAGATTTACTAATCCGGTCGAGCTTGCACAATAATCTAGATCGTAAATCATGATCGATTATGGAAGGATTATCAGATCACATGATCAATTAAAACTGCATTATATAGCCATATCGATAAACTGAGTTATTTATTGCATTTTATAAACAACGAATTAGTTCAGAACGTAGAAGGCGCTCTGGATCTTGGCAATCCAGTCGACGTAGGCGGAGACACGGGTGTAGACCGAGGGGCGGTTGCCCACTCCGCAGGGAATGTAGCCCCAGGAGACTATGCCAACCAGCTCAGAGGGAGCATTATTGTGCTCGACCACCAGGGGGCCGCCGGAGTCGCCATTGCAGGCAGATTTGCTCTGCTGCAGGGAGTCGGAGCAGACATTGGTCGAAGCCAGAGGGGCATCATCGGGCAGCACAGCCTTGCACTCTTCGTAGTTGATAATGTCTGTGGTAAGGGTCAACAGAGTCTTGGCGGGTGTTAGCACATAGGCTTTAGGCTGACCCCAACCGTACAGGTGGCTCTCGCCCTCGTGGATTTCCTCGCGACTGGGCAGGGCAGCAGGGCTGACCCACTCGTTGAACTCGAAGGGCTCGCTGACGTGCAAGACGGCAATGTCGAAAGGACCCACGCCGCCAGTGTATTGCTCGTGGACGCGGCCAAAGTCGATTTGACGGTGCTGAGTGCGCTCATCGACCTCGGTGCGCTTGTGGAGACCGGCGATGGCTCCCATGCCAACGGGGTTGGAGATGCAATGGGCAGCAGTGACGATCCATTCCTTGTTCACGATGGTTCCTCCGCAGATATGGGAGTGCTTCTCGAATTTGGAGGCCAGGGAGACAATGTAGGGCGCCGAATGGGGATCAGCCTCAGTGCCGTTGATCACAAAGCCGGTGGGGAAGCTGGGAACGAACTTGATCAAGCTATCGGTCAGCTTGCCGGCCTGGGCGCTGGCAGCCACCAGGGCAAGAAGGGTAAAAGCGAGCACTTTCATTCTGTTTGAAGCAATGAACACTGAATGATGAAATCGTGAATATGCATTCGCTTTTTATAGGTGCTATAGCTCTTAGTGGCAATAGCTCTTATCAGGCGATTAGAGAATGGATTTATGAAAACAATTTCATTTTCTGCCAATAATACGTTTTTATGGTCAAATTTTTGTTCGTAGTAAGCCAAAAATTACGCTAATCCATTGTCGCCTGATAAGAAATGTGCAAAACCCAACGATGCCAAAGCTGCTACTCGTTTTACATTACAGCTTTGATAATTGGCATATTTTTAGCTTGCGTAATGTGTGCTATACAAGGCGTTGACAAGCCACGCGTGCCAGGTGGAGTCGCCTCCCCGTGCAAGGGGGCGCTAAAAATATATGAATACATTCGTGGAACAGCACAGTACACATACGTATACAGATATATGTATATGGAGCATTGGCATGGGGCTGTCAGTCTATAAAGGGATGCGCGTCCTTGACGGGCATACATAAAAGAGTGGACAGTGTCCAGGCTGCAATGCCTGCGGCAGATGGCGGCCATTTTACGGGCTAAGCCAATTAAAAACAAATTTTACGCCGCTGCGGGCTTTGGACTTTGTGTAACCGCACACATACAAACACGCATAAGCACACACACATACGCATCGAATTGTGTACACATTAAAAACAACAAGAGGGGAAAAATACGGAGCATATGGCATAGATGCCACTTTAAAGTCCAGTTAAACAATGATAATAAAACTCAGGCCAGACAAAGAATCCTCTAATTAGCGCCTGGCTCAAATTGTGTAATTATAGAGCAAATCTTTACAAGCTCTTTGCAATTAAATTAATCTATTAAACGCCAGATCTAATACAGAAATAATCAGCTTAATATCAAAATCCAATTAACTTGCTAATTGTTGTCTAACTTGATTTGAAAGCTAAACGAAAATAAGCCTTTGCTGATATCGGAGTATAATTAACGGAGGAGATGCTTACCTTGTAAACGATTTAGAACTGACTTGAAAGAAATATTTAACAAGAGTTAGGGGTGAGAGGATGATGGAAAGTTGAACAGATGTGGGGATTGTATGTACTCGAAACAAGTATGATCCAAAACTGTTAAAATTATAAATTATTTTTTATTAGAGCAGGTCTACAGGATATATAAATTTTGTGCTTAGATATATCTACTATATATTTATGATTTTTGGTTGACAAGTCAGGACAACATTTCAAATTAGCATGGACATTTCATTTCATATTATGAATCAATATAATATATATACGACTTGGCCTTCTAGCTAGAATATTTAATAGTATTCCAATAGAATTAATTATAGCATTGCGACTCGTATGCCATTCTTATTGAAGTCAACTTCTTGAATGAAATGGAACACCAAAGAGTGCCCCACAAGACATCAATGTGTTAAATGCCGAGGGAAATTCTCTCCACTCAAAATACGCCCTGTCAAGGTCCGCTTGGTGTATGCTTACTCAAAAAGAGAAAAGTCCATATATCGAATACTTTACCATCTCTAAGCTCATACGGCCCGCTCTCCTGCTCTCACACTATCATTCTGCGATAACACTAATCGCTCTTGTTATACTCGTCGCTTATCGGAAAGCTCAGTTGGACGCTTTGGTTTATATACACAGTGTCTAGAGCTTCCGGGACCAGTTCACATTCGCCCCCACACTTAACGCTATGTTTACGGTAAAAATTTGTATTGCTCTGCTGCCGCTGTTGGCGCTGGCCAGAGGAAATGCCATTGGCCAGCAGCCGCAGCTGCAACACCTGCTGTCGGAGCACTACGAGGAGCTGGCCAAGGCGGTCAAGGCTGATGAAAGGGAAATGGAGCCCCGCTTGCTGGAACGCATAATGCAGAAGATAATGGACGAACAGGCCATGGAAATGTCAGCGCGCATTATAGGCGGCTACGATGTGCAGGGCGTGGACAATGCGCCTTATCTCGTCTCACTCAGCCTGACGCCGCTCATCTACAGCCACCAGTGTGCGGGCGCCATCATTGGCAAGCGCTGGGTGCTGACCGCCGGCCACTGCGTGGAGGAGCTGCGCCGCTTCAATGGCGACGTGATTGGCATTCCCATCTATGCGGGCCTCTCGAATCGATCGAATGTGAGCGACGCTCAGGTGCGTCACGTGGACTTTGCGGCGACGCATCGCCAATTCAACGGCGTCGCCGGCAGCGACAACATCGCCCTGCTGCATGTCTCCCAATCGTTCGTCTACTCGAATCGTGTGCAGCAGATTGCGCTGCCGGATCTCGACGAGGACTACAGCAACAAGACGGCTGCTCTCTATGGCTGGGGTCTGACCACAGCTGAGGGCGATGAGTACTCCAAGAAGCTGCAATATGGATTCGCTCCGCTGCTGAACAGCGAACAGTGCGCCAAGCTGCTGCCTTCGGATGCGCCGCTCTCACGGAAGCAGGTGTGCGCTCAGGTGAAGGCATGCTATGGCGATGGCGGCAGTCCGCTGGTCTATTGGCCCATCGCCGGGCCCGCTGAGCTTGTGGGTCTGGGCTCCTGGAGCTATATGCCCTGCGGCTATGCGGATCGGCCAACGGTCTACACCTCGGTGCCCGCCTACGTCGATTGGATCTACCAAGTGATTAGCGCCTACTACCAGCTGAACTGAGTAGTCCCTAAATTCAACTCGTATCAACATGATCTTTGCGTAATACATTTACTACCAATTAAAGCAAACAACAACAATCTAATCTCTATAATTCCTAGATATGGCTAATTCTGCCCTATCAGTATTGCCGATGGTCGATAAGCTACATTTTGATTGTTCCATGTGTTGGATCGCACATGTCTAATCGTAAATTCTAGCCAATGTAACTGCCGTGAGTTAAGGGTCAAATCGCAAGGGCATTTCCATAGAATTTTATATGTAGAATCCCAAACCCATTGAAATGGGTAAATCTATGTGTTATGGTTTTGTGAAAATGTTTGTAAGTGGTATTTAGTGACACATATCTCATCAAATATATATTCAGTATATTCTTCTGCTTAAAGAATATACATATATATGTATATATTCTATCTGCTCAGCCATTTGAAGAGGTACACTCCGAAACTTAAATGTATAATTGAGTATACCATTCGATGTACGACCCTATCATTTGCTCTGATAAATCATCATATCATATTAGAATCGATATTTATTTTACTTTTTAAGACCGTTAAAGCTGGCGAAGTCAATCTACTGGAAAATGAAAGTAAAACAATGGGCATTCAAGCTTTTCGGAAGTTTCAGGGTATCTCCTAGTCGGACAGTCTCCACTAGAATACTCTTACTCGCTCTACATCAATCTTAATTTGAGTTAAGCTACGAGTCAGGCCAAATGACGTCCCCAACTACGTTTGACAGCTGCAACTGTGCTGGGCTGGGGTTCGAGTGTGCCACTCGGCGTATGCTTAATAAGTGCCTGGTAAAACTTTAAACCAACACAGCAGCAACTCGAGCAGCTAGTTTTGAAGTACTCAACAAACTAGCACAGGTGACAAGCGTGGAGGCTGTCTACGTTTTTATGACATCATTTGCATGTAGTTTGAAGTTGCAGCTGTCGAAGGTTCTAACACATACTCAGCACATTGAAATAAGCAGAAGAGGGATTATTTTAGGAAAGTTGTTTAGGATAGAACTAAAGACCCTTAAGCAACTAATTAACATTTGACTTTGACCTCTTGAGGTATGCAACTTGATTCATAGAATATTCCCAGGGAATCATCTGTGTTATATCATAAATATGAAATTCATATAGATAAGCATCTTTACAGGGTATTCTCCAGTCAAGTGCTGTACACCAATATACTTATTTCAATAGTTTAGGAATGTGAGAAAAGGGATCGAGAAATCCCATACGCAAAGATAGCAGCAGCAGCAGCAGCAGCTGGATAATCCCAAATAGCATTTGCATAGTCCCCGAAGCAGTTGACGCTTTGCGTATGGGCAACTGTAACACGCACTTGCCGGCTTTATTGGCAGGCCCCTAAGCATGATTGACAAGACAATATGCACAGAACTGGAGATGTATCTGTAGCTGTATCTGTATATGTATCTCTATATCTGTATTCAACTTTAACTGCGGCACATCTGCGCACGGAATTATCCCTTTTTTGTAGTGACGCCTAACCAACAAAACCAACTGCCTTCCTAAACGGCTGTAGACAGACGTCTCCATGTCACAATATTAAGGGCGGGGGGTGAACGAAAAACGAAAAGCACAGACAGGCTGTTACATCAATTGAATTATGCATGTAATCGCTCTCAGCCCAAACAAGCTAGCACATGGAGAGAGAGAAAGAGATGGAGAAAGTGAGTTATTGAATCTGTCGCTCAACAGTTTTTCAGTTACGAGCATGAATTCCCAGTTCCCAGTTCTCACTCAATTTACAGGGAAACTTGACAATTCACTTGGCTGTTTCTGCGTTTGCCAGTGTTGGTTAACACTCAATTTTGGCCATTGTATTTCAATGAACGATGGGGCCGGGATAGCGCGTAGCTCAATTAGTTAAAAGTAATTAGACAAACAGCGCAACCAATATAAAAGTCTCCTGCTAAAGTATCGAAATATTCGTTTTACGCGGGGTTAAATTGTAGTCCAATTAGCGTAGCGCAACCCTTTTCCAAAGGCAGCCCAAAAATCTGCAGAAAATATGCGCTTAATTGAATATAAATGTGGCAGCCGGGGATGGCTTGGGCTCGCCGGCTGCTCCCACAGAAGGAAATGAACCGAAGCCATAGTCGAGTCCCAAATGACCCCCAAATGCCCCTACAGCAAAAATTTGAACTGCAAGTTAATGTTTTCAATATCAATTATTAGTAGAGCGTCGGTCGGCTCGTTGTTGGGGTGAGTATAATTCCCCAAAGTGAAATTGGGGCCACTTTGCCACCTTTCTGAGTTCATTAAACCGACCTCAACAAAGGATAATGAACTGCCGAAACAGCTGCAAATTCAATTTGCTCATTAAGACTATTTCAATGGTCATCAATTCTCGACCAAAAATAACACTTATTCCCTTATACTAATGGTCATATTTCATGGGTCGGGGGGTGGGTTAAGGGCATGATATCAAATCGATTATAGAAATAAAGAACCAAGCCAAAAGACTTTGCAATTTCAATTTTGCGTGTCTATATACCTTGTTCATACTATGATTTATTTTTTACCTATTAAACTTATATATAATATAATTATATTTTGTCTAATAGTTAACTTAAGTAACTTAAAATAATATGATATTGCCTTACAGTGAATATTATTTTATTATTTATATTTTATTTATTATTTGATGCTATATTATTTATATTTTGTCTAATATCAGCTAACATGCTATGCATCACTTAGGCTCACATATTTCGAAATATCACGATTTATGCCTTTTGTCATAAAATTTTAATGGATAGCATAAAACTTAGGTCGTAATTTTGTTGTTCTAGAAACGCAAATATCTTAAGCAATTTCCATTTAATTTTGTTGAGCTTACTTGAAATAGTAATTTTCGTTTTGCAATCATCAAAATATTAAGTTCTTTGCTGCATGAATGGTTTTAGGTCGAACAAATATCTTAGATATATGGCAATTTTTGATAACCCAATTTAAAGTATGTCATTCAAGAATTTAAAGCTAAGCTGATGGTTGCATTTAAGTTTTCCATCTAGTTTGATGTCTAAATAATATGAATATTTATTATTTAATCATTATTATAATAATTTATATATACATTTTTATTAAAATATATATGATTAATGATTTCATTTAAGACCTACTTGAATGTGAAAATGAAAATATATATATATTTCTGTACGAAATTTTACCTAGTTCCTTACTTGTGTTATGTGTGATCGAATTTCCTATGACAATTGCACAAGAAATAAAATCCTTAAACACTTTCATGACATTGAAAGCCGAACTGAGCTAAGATGGCAACAAGTGCTGAAAATATATTTTAATTTTTAATGCATATCTAACACATATCTAGTCTATGATATATTCTCTGTAATTGTTAATGAGCGTTTATATTTTACGCACCATTTAACGGCTTTTCAAGTAGGAAGATTCCAAGAAAACTGAAATATTGCTGCTCTCGGATGGATGCCGTGCACAATGCTCAAATGTTTCGTGGCATCTTGTTTTGCATATAATATCTGGAAAACAAAAACAACCGACAAAAACAAGATGAAAAAGAAAAACAAAAATAAACCAAAAGAAAAAATAAAATAAAATAAAATATTTCATTTTTGGCTCGCGTTGTGCGTTCTATCTGAGCGCATCTGTTTGCCATTGCCGAGCCGCCAGCTGGGGCCGGCATAAGCGAATTTCGCATTCTTTTCTTTGGTTTTTATGAATGAATGCTAAAATATTTATGGCAGTCGGCGGCCGAGGAGCAGACGGCGGCGGAGGTGGGCTGACGACAAGGGGCACATTTTACAGGGCCATTTAATTTGACTTAAATAATAAGCAGATATGACTTTCTTCGTTCTGGCCATTTTGCGGGCGATTGGAAAGCAAAATTCGTTGCAATAAATTCATAAGCTTCGACCAAGTTGAATGAACCGACGACGCGCTGGAGTGTTCTCCTTTTTAGCGACATAATAGATGGTTTTTTATTATTGCTAAGCTGTTAATGAAAACGGAAAACCTCGCACAGATTTAGCAAAGAGACATACATCATAAACATATATACTTATTCATTTTCTTGTACTTCTTCTTCTGATTTCAGGATTCAGGCAGCGGGACACCGGTGACGATGCGAGTGGATGCCAAGGGCTTCTTTCTCTATTGGGTTGATCAGAACAATGAGCTCGACATTCTAGACATCGCCACGATTCGGGATGTGCGCACAGGACAGTATGCCAAAAAGCCAAAAGTGAGTATATATTAGATCTTATACATCACATATTATCGCTGTCAGCACAGTTACATTCACATTCTGCAATTACAATTGAAACGGCGAATATTAAGTATACGCAGGGGAGGAAGGAAGAGAATAGAATTATATGTGAAATGCTTGTTTTTGATAAGTCACATTTATGAATGACATTTCATTTTAAATCCACTCATTCATTATTGAGTGTGGAGTGGGTGAAGTAATGAAAGGGAATTAGCAGGAGTGAGGGGTGAGCTGAGATAAAGCAGGAAATTGTGCAGAGATCTCTGCGTGTGTGGAGTATGCCTATGTATGTCTGAATATTGGTATGTATTTATTTATGTATGACTTAAGCATGTGATAATACAAATAAATATATGTATATATATATTTGTATGTATGTACTCCTATGGCAACCAAGCTTAATTTCGAGTTTCGAATTCAAATTAAATATGTTTTATTTTATTTTCATTTTTAATTCTACTCAGAGACATCTTGCGAGTTCAAATAGCAGTTCAAAGCCTCCTTGTATGTATTTATATAAAAAAGTTTGTCAAGAGTTGGAAATAAAAATAGAAAACAAATAAAGAAGACATCTGTCCTTAAATTGAAGAACAAATTTTCACCGTCATTAATTTAATTAAACATTGCAGTTATTTTAATTATATACCGATATGTACATCAATCCTGGCACGCAACCTAATTAATTGCAATCGCGAGGGGCTCAAACAGATGGCATGCCAAAATTCATTTGATCTCGTGTGATACTTGCTTAATTTTCGTGTTTGTTTGTAAATACAAAATATTGGCAACATTAATTATTCCGACCATTCAACGAACGGTCCGAGATGTTTGTTTGTATATTTGCGCCAGGTTGGCTGCGAACATTCGAGCGAAGCTATTCGCAAAACGAGCTAATAAAAATTGCTTTGACTTTAGCGATTGAAATCCAATTATAGGCTAAGGCAGGAGAGGCCAAACAAGCTCTATTCAGTTCTATTCTATTCTGTTCAGGTGGGCACGCATAATCCACAATTTATACACTTATATAATGCAGGTACATATGTATTATATATATATATATATATATATATATATATATATATATATATATATATATATATATATATATATGTATGTATTTTTTTTTTTTTCTTAGCCAGGTCACGTGCGTTATGTTCAGGTTTTTGGCGCCGGTAAGCAAACAAAAAAAAGTGCGACTCGTATGTGTTAGCCTCTTGCTGGCATTGTTTTGTCGCCATATTTGACGCTCTGTTTCTTCTTCTCGTCCCATTGGGTTCCTTGGCCGTTATTTCCTTAGAGCACAATGGGTGTGTGTGTGTGTGTGTGTGTGTGTATGCGACTTCTTGGTCGATTCACACAATTTTCTTTTCATGGTACAAACGCTTATTGTGTGTACTTAGTGTTTCATGCGAGTGTCGGTGTGAGTGTGGGTGTTGGCCATGTCCAGACATCTTTGTGCGTGTGTGTGTATGACCAAATACATTTATCATTGCAATGACACGGCAACATGGCTGTGATCCTATACCCAAGCTCGCACAACTTTTTGCAAAGAATTGAGCGTAAAAAGCATTTTACATAACGTCTGCAAAAGGAAGCGCTCGAACAGGGACAGACTGATTCAACCAGCCGGCAAGCGTATCCTGCCAGCGGCAAATAGGAAGCGCCAACAACAATGAATCTAACAAAAAAGAAAAGCAAAAAAGCGAGCATTCGACTTTTTACTCTGACTTTTCATGACTTACTAAGCAAAAAAACCCAGTCCTATAGTTGTGTTTTTATTGTGTTTTTAAAGTCTTTCAGCCCTAGTCTGCCCCACTTTCAAATGCTGCTCCTCACATGACAGCGCCCTTTTCTTGTGGCAGCTGCTGGAAGTGCATATTTAACCTGGGTCAATGGGGCCAGGCATTTGATGGGCGGCGCGTTTAATTCATATGTGTGTGCTAGACCCACCAGCCACTCGTGGCCTCCCTCCCACCTCCCAATCGTTGGCCTCTTATCAAAGGCAAACGAGCTGCGCCGGGCCAGAGCCTCGCACTGGACAGCGAAATTGTTGCACTAATGAACTACGTCAAAGAGTAGGTGTTGGCCGCATGCCACGCCCACTGCTGGTCAATTGCACATATGTATATGCGAATGATTAACTCGAAAAGTTGCTAAATGGGGCCTGCATATGCTGCAGTTCATTTAAGTCTGCATTAAAACATATGCTAAAAAGTATGCCACAACATTTTCTTTCTACTGCCCCATTTAGCCCATTTTCATTACATTTCAAGTGTGTGTGTGTTTGTGCTTATATGCGCTTGCATGTGTGCTTGTGTCCAGACGGCGTGCTTATTGTCTTTTTTGGCGAACGTTGATTAAAAATGCTCTTTTGATGCCTAGCGAAAGGGTCTTCTAATTTCGTCATTACAATTGTAGAGATATATACATCACCAGGTATATAAGTATGATATGTAAAAATTATTTTTAATATCCTATGATGATATAACATCAAACGATATTACATATTACATTTACATGCTTAGTTAGGGTATTCGATTCGCCGCATTTAAAAGTAAGTTTTCTATCATATTGTTGTTGCTGCTACATTGATATGAACTGGAGTGCGATTTTATTAAAATTCACTGAAGCGAAAAAAAGATGCGACTCGGACACGCTTAAAGAGTTTTCCTTTTTTGTCTGTTCCCAAATGAATTATGTAATAGTCTCGATGTATAGGCAAAAGGGCAATACAAATGAACTAGTGACCATCAAAAAAAGGTAGTCCCAATTTTCGCTTAGCTGCAAACCTTGCCAAGTATTCAGAACTTTCATAATTAATTTTGGACCTTTTCCCCGGCGCTGTCACACGTCACGTTAAATTAAAAGTATGACATACATATTTATGACTTGACGAATAGAGAGGCAAGGCTGTATTTATGGTCATTCTGAATGTTTATTCATAGAAAAGAAAAGTTTATTTTCTTTAATTATGTAACTGTTTGCATTGCCCTGTATCTCCCTGTGTTTTCCTTTAAGCTATTATCACTCTGCTCCCCGCTGTTATCCTTATCAAATTCATCAAATTCATCTAAGACCTTTACCTCTAGTCTAGTCAAGTCTAAGCTTTGATTCTATTTTCATCACTTACCATGAGGCCCAAAGATCTTATCTTCGCCGCAACCTTGAATTACCACGCGTTCCGAGGGTCTCCTGCAGCATTTGCCGTAGACCGTGCACGGCGGAATTTCATCTTTATTCTTCTCAAAGCAGGACACCAGATTTGAATAGAGTTCGTCAACTGTTTTCGGTTCGTCGTCTTGCTCTTCGGCCATCGCCTCCTCCAGCTCCGTTTCCAAGTCGAATTCCACATCATATGGCAACGTATCTTCCTTGTACTTCATCCACTGGTAGTACGTGCACATGTTATCCGGCAAACCACATTGCACATCACAGTACTGGTGATTGCGTCTGAGGCCGTGCTTTGGCTTTTTAGGTGACTTCTCCATGTCGAGGGCTACCTGTAAGGGAATGTAGGGTTCGTAGTCGCCGAAGTCATCTTCGTATTCATCCTCTGGACAATAGAGTATTCTATGGGAATTCTTGGCATGCGTCTTCTTGAGCACCGTCGGCATCTTATTGATGGCACAGTGCAGGATGTTGCGGTTGAGCACATAGGCTCCCTTGGGCTTGGGCAGCTTTTCCGGTTTCTTTGGCTTTTTTGACTTCTTGGCCTTCGGATCGATACCGTTGACCAAATTGAGCGATTTGGTGAGAGCCCGTCTATACTCGACTGCTTCTGGCAGATTGACTTTCGATCCCATGCCATAAAAACTGAGCGAGTCTTTGTTTGGAGCTTGCCTCCATAGCTCAATGGTGTCGAATCTCTTATCCTTGCCAAAGGGTACCCGGCAGCCCATGTCGACAATAGCCTCCGACAAGAATTTTTCCGTTTTTTGATTCGAACATCGTGATACTGGCGGCCTTATATTGGGATACGATTCTTTCTTTAAAAATCGGTTCGCCTTGCAGTTCTCTATACGCATCACATCGTAAAGCGTCAGTTGAGCGTAGTCGAGCTCCTTTCCATCTTCCTCCTCGGAGGACTGATCTGTTTTTGCTGGTTCCTTGCTTTGATCCATTTTGGTATATATGTATATATGATTAGTCAAGTGCTAAAATCTGTAAAACCTTTACCAGGTTTTTTTAATGGGGGACTCTCAGATTTGTTATGTGCTCAGTTCAAAACATTTTACCTAATGAGCAAAGCTAGCTCACATGTCGACCCATATCGATATCAGTTCTAGAGGATAGACTATTCCTAGTAGGCGTTGTTATATATCATATCAATAATATCTTAATTCATTCAATCGTAGAAGGCAATGGTTAGAGATATATTTGGATGTAACTGATAACGCGAAAATGTCTCTGTTTTGATAAAGAACATTTAATTTAATTAAAACAACAAAATAATGTTATAAAAGCATATAAAAATTTACTAAAAAATGCCTCAATGCCGATTAGCCCTCATTTTTCTTTGGTTTTGCAGACCCTCACATATTTGCCAGCATACACGATCCTTGAGTGCTTTGACTTTGTATTGCAGCTCCCTATCCATATGACCGTATGATACTTGTAGATCTTGTAACGCATCCAGTCGATCAAGATATTCACTCCATTTGCGGCTTGTGCAGAAGCAACTTTCCTCCTTGATGGGTTCGCATTTGCGCAGTGGTGCACGATATTCCTTCGGAGCGCATGCGATTTGCTCTCTATGACGCATGTGGTTGTAGTACTCCCGGAGTTTGCGTCGCCTCTCCTCCTCTTTCAGCTGACTGATCAATGGCGAGTCCGGCTCTCGGTCGCGACGCTCCATAAAACTGCAGACTACACACTGGCAGTCCTTGCCGCGTGTCTTGGGGTATCGTGATAAATGAGAGCTCCACTTTCTCTGTGCTTTCATGTTCTTCTTATTTGGATTTCGTTTTTTCGCTTGAAATTTATCAGATTTGTCCGGGGGGAAACGATTTGGGCTGTTGCCAAAGTAATCAGTGGAGAGCAACGATCGGTGAGTCGAAGAACTGGACATTATGAAACTATGTTGTTGATTGCGAAACTTGGCATCGAATGGTTTTTGCTCTGGTGTTTGCATCTTCTTCGTAGAAGCTCTCGCTGCATCCGCTTTGGCTTTTAGCTTTGACTTGCGACTACCACGACCATCTCCTGCACCTTGAGATGCACCTTGAGAGGCACCTTTAGATGCACGTTTAGGTGCACTATTCGAACTACCGCTTGGTTCTATGGACCCATCTTTAAGTAGACTTCTTCGAGCTTCATCGCGTTCGCTGGCTTCATACAAAGCCCTTCTCAGTACGCTTCCTTCTGTGCTTAAGCCGGTGTTAGCACCGCCAGAAGCAACATCGCCTGCACCGCCCATCTCATTGGCACCACTGAAGTCAGGCATGAAGCCATGCTGAGAGGATCCCTTACAGCTCTTGTACGCCTCATAAAGAGAATCTTTGTGGGCATTTCGCTGAAAGCAAGTGATCAGCTTCGAGAAGAGTTCATCATAGTCCTTTGGCTCCGATTCAATCTCCTTCTCCAACTTTTCCATCTCTTTTCGGTAGGCGAGGTCATAGGCAGATACTTTTTTGGGTTCCATGCATTCATAATTGAGCAGCTCACCTTTTGGCTGTTTTTGTCGGCGCCTTAAATGGGTTGACTTCGGGAAACGTTTCTGGGCACCCGGCTTTTTTTTACTGATCTGAGTCTCGCTTTGGAAAAAGGGCTGAACATTTGCAAGCGAACGGGGACAATGCAGCCAACTAATTGCTTTGGTTACTTTAAACGAAGCCATGTCATCAACTTTGGCCTTCAATTCGGATCGATTAAGTACATAAGGTTGGTGCCTTGGAGAAGGAGGCATAGTTTCAACAGTTGGAGTCTTCGGTGGTTTTTCCTTGACCTCTGGTGGGTTTACCTTGTTGAGGCATTTCTCAATCACCTGATTAAAAACTACAGCTTCGGGCTTATAAATGCCCGTTCCTACGCCATAGTACCCCAAAGTATCCTTGTTGGGGATGCGTCTCCAGACCTCCACAATATCATCGTGATCCATGTGAAATGGTCGTCCAGAGCGCTCTCCCTTATCGCCATTGGTAATTGAGAGCTGAGAAACACATTTCAATACAGGAGTAATTGATACGCTGGTAGAGGTTTCCCATTGCTGAAAATTGGCTGCCTTGCTATTGAGCATCCGCTTGACTTCCCTAGGCGTATTCTTTTTATCCGGAAATGGCTTTGAATTCTTTAGGCTGTTAAGTGTTTTCACATTAGACTTGGCCGAATCGGTTGATTTTTTGTCCTTTCTTTCTACTTGATTTGTATCCAATCTATTGATCACGTGTCGGTACCCGTAATGTTGAATTGCATCCATTAGATATTCAGCCGTAATCTCTGGATAGCATTTAGACACTGGCGGCTTGACAGTAGAATATAATTCGCCCCGGCGAAACGCAAAGTTCTTGGTGTTCGCCATTTGCTTGGCCGCTTGGAGTGAAAGCTGTTCCGCATTTCGAATGTGTGATTCTTGTTGTCTTCGCATTCTATGAGGCTTCACGTCTTAATAAGACTTGTAAAAGGTTAAGAAAATAAATAATAAAAATCTATAAAAAGGTTACAAGTTTTTCCCTAAAACATAACGAAAATTTTGGAATGATTACAGTTTCAAAGTATTATGGAAAATAAAAATAAAATAAAGTGACATTTGCATTAAACACCCTGGCCATGCACACATTTAGTAGGCGATCAATTCCAGCATTAACTGAACTGAGTGAAGGAAGATGATTAGAATGTTTAGTATGAAGATTAGTGCAGAGATAATGGAAGATGAATAATATATTTATATATATAGCGTGGTCCTCTCATAGGTATATAAATACTGTATCTTGGGCCTTCTTATGGGTGGCTGGGTAAAATCAAAATGTATTTGATGTTGAGGCTCTTAAGTATGTCCTCATTCCAGGAAGGGGATCAATCCATTATATATATTATATTCTCCGCCAGATTGTAAAAGAATATTCGCCATCATTTAATAAAGAAAACATATGTATAAAGTAAATAGTCAATTTATATTTAAACAAAGCAATATTAGAACACTTTGAAACAAAATGATTGTCAAACTAAATTAAATATTTGTACGCCTTTATGGCTATAGACACTCACATAGGCGCCGATTTATGCGCTCCTGAATGTCGCTAATGTTAAACAACAATTCATTGTTCACGATAGAATGTTTGGGCCCCAGTAACTTTTTCAGATTTTCCATTGCATCTAAGCAGTCGCAATACTCCGCTAACTTTGGATTCGCGCAGAAGCTGTTGTCGCACTTAATGGCATCGCACTTGTGCTGCGGTGCTGGATATTCAGGCTTGCGATATTTCATGTACTCACAGTGGCACATTTGTTTGTAGTAATCGCGCAGTTCCCTCATCTTGTTTTCCCTTTTCATTTGCTGAAGCATTTTCTGTATTAACGGAGATTCAGTCTCTTCAGCGCGACGATTCAGAAAATTGCATAACTCGCAGGGGCACTCAAGTCCTTCACAGGAACCCTTGCCTTTGCCCTTGCCCTTGCCCTTGCCCTTGCCCTTGCCCTTGCCCTTGCCCTTGCCTTGGCCTTTTTTACGTCTCCTGCGTTTCTTCTTGCCATCGGTAAGATCGTCCGACTCCGATGAGGTACTTTTCTGCAAATTCCCCAAAGTTTGCCTAGGTGTCATGAAATCTTCCCGTTTCTCCGGCTCAGCTTCTGGAAGGGATACTATGGATTCAATGCTTTTTTTCATCGGTCTGAGTGGACGTTCCTTATTAGCTTTGGGAGTCTTCTTCTTAACGCTAGACTTTCGTTTAGTCGTTCGTCGCTTCTTCAAATCCTCAGATGACGAGTCTTCTGAAACAAATGAAAGTTTCGATTGGCCATCCTTCAGTACATCGATGCACTTCTCATAAGCATCGGTGTGCTCCGGCTTGCCGTCATATTCAAATAATGGAACCAGAACATTGTAAAGCTCTTCGTAATCCTTAGGCTGTTTAAATTGAGATTTCCGTGTGCTTCCTCTTCCATAGGTCATGCTTTGTTTACCTTTTCTTGGAAGTAAACCTCCTGCGTCAACACCTGGTGGTATATAAGAAGTTGGTCCCAAACTTCCTGGTCCGAACCCCCCTTCGCCGGCACCGTCTGGTACGAAACCGGGGGGTGCGAAACTCCCTGGTCCGAAACCGCCTTGTCCCATTTGCTGCTGCTTCTTTTTTTCCATTTCCCATGCGACTTCCAATCGCATTTCTTCTTCTAACTCTTCCATCTCTTTTTTAAACTTCTCTTCATATGATTTTTGATCTTCTTTGTATTTCATCCACTCTAGCTGCGTGCATGTATTTTCGGGAATATGACATTGCAGTTCGCAGTACTTGTCCTTCTGTTTTAGGTCGTGCTTAGACTTCCCCGGTAGCTTTTCCATATCGAGGGCTTTTTCGATCGGAAACGGGGGATCAGTGGGTGGAAAGGCCAGCTCCCTGTCACGGGGACAGTACACCCAACGAAGGGCACCCACAGCACTTACAGCCTCCTGAACAGTGGGCATTTTGCGGACTTTAACAGTAAGTTTTGGACGGTTAAGAACAGCGTATCCGGGTGGCTCCACAACTTTTTCAGGTGGTGGTTTTTCAGGCACCTTCGGCTTCGGCGGTTCTGGCGGATTGACCTTCTTAAGAGACGTAGCAATTGCTTGGTTAAACAAAACCGCCTCCGGCTTGTGAATGTCTGTGCCCACGCCGTAGTAGCCTAATGATTCCTTATTTGGGCTTCGTCTCCAGACCTCCACAACATCATCCTTTTCCATGTCGAAATGGCGCTCACATCCACCTTCTCTAAGGGTTTCCATCATATACTCTGCTGTTAAAGCAGGACAGCACTTGGATACTGGCGGTCTGATAGACGGATAAATCTCGTCGTCGCGATAATCCGCCGGATTGCAGTTAAGCATTCGCATCAGATCGTTTGGGGTAAGGTTGCTATAGTCAAGGTTTCTCTTTTGTAGTTTTATTTGACTGCAAACGTATTTATTCGATGAGCGGGGCATGTCAACTCTTTTCTGAGTGACAACATTCTCTACAGGTGCAGCATTTTTGTTGGAATACAGTTTGGGGTCGAATGGCTTACAGCCTGTATTTTCAGCCACGTTGGCTATCCACTTATCTGTGAATTCGGCACGACACCGAGATAGTGGGGGCCTGATGCTAGGATACATTTCCCCTTGTCTAAACGTGTATGCCTTGCAGTTCTGCAAGCGCATAGCATCGTAAGCAGTAACATTTGCTGCTGCGTTATCGAGTGCTCCATGCTTTTTGGACATTCTCTTCGGTAAAACTTGTCAATTTATAACATTGAAAATTTGTCAAATACCAATAATAGTATACAGTTTTCGTCAAGACAACACAATAAAATTTTGTAAGTATCACATTCAAAACAATTTAGAAACTAAAATAAATACCAAGGAGTGAAGACACCTTAGAAATATGAACTATCAGAGTAGGCTGTCAATAAGACAAATTGAAATTTCTTTGCCTGCTGCATTTCTACAAACCCAAAATGTGAAATATTATCTACTTCCATTCATTTATTCCTAAGGCGCATGCATATTTAATTAAAAACAATATCACAAATTTGAGTTCTAAATAAAATCGATCGAGCATCAAAAGCCTTATTTGCATTATTAATTTATAGTTCCGATGTACAGAAAACAAAACAAAGTATGACTTCTAGCTCTTCTGGCTTGGATTATCCTTTTTGTAATAATTAAGTAAAGAAAATATTGCATTAGCTTGATCAGATATTTAAATATTGGAAAGGACGCTCTTGTCAATAAAATATAGTCATTTGCCATCAGTTACATTTGTTTCCATACTTTAGTCATCTAACAATGTGACATAAATTTCTTTACATCTTCTGTTTTATATAGTCATAATGACGCCGACATAGGCGACGATTCACATCTTTTAAATTAAATATCAATCCAAAGCTTGGAGCTAGTTAGTCTTAGCAGGTTAGAGAAGACATCCCAACAGCTAAAGCTCCCTAGTTTTGCGATTTGGAAACTTGGCTCTAACAGCTGCTGAATGTCTAATAAAATCTATCCAGTTTGAAAATGCATTATGTTTATTCGCGTTTGATAAACTAGATACACAAATAAAGCCGATAAAACTACTGCGAACTCATCGCCACACTTAAAATGTACGCTAGTAGGATACAAAAAAAAAGCATATGCTAGAAACAAATTATATATTGTAATAATGGATCAAAATACATCACTAAGTCAAACTACAATTATGTTGTGAACACATACACAGTCACACATTCATACGATCTGATTTTCTTTCTGTTGAGACAATGGTTACTGAAGGCAGTCACAAAACCGATTGCACAGTCGATTCTTCAAGTCCTCTAAATTGAATATCAATTCATTCTTTATAATGCGATGCTTGGGACCAAGTTGTTTTTGTAACTCCTGCATGGCCATCAGGCAGTCACAGTAGTTGGCGATCTTAGGATTTCTACAGAAGAAATCATCGCAAACAATGGGATCGCATTTGTGCTGGGGAGCAGGATACTCTGGCTTGCGGCACTTGAGCTGCTCCCTGTAGCACTTGAATCGATAGTATTCTCGAAGTTGTCGACGTTTATCATCTCGCTTCAGTTGAGAAATAAATGGAGAGTCCCGCTCCGCTTGGCGACGTGTCATGAAATGGCAAATGTTGCACGAGCATTCCAAATTATTTGATTTTTCTTGTTGTTTGTCTGACTTTTTATTTTTGTGTAACTTCTTTTTCTGCTTTGTTTTGCCTTTGAAGAATTTTTTGGATTTATCTCCTATTATATTATTGTCTAATTCGTTATATTCGCCATCTTCAAGGCCTGAATTTTTGTCTAATTTGTTATGTTTGCCATCTTTAAGGCCTGAACTTTTGCCATCTTCGCCCATTTTATCTTTCCCTCTACCATCGTTTTTGCCCCCATTTTTGTCTCCCCCTCCTCTGCCTCCTGTTTTATCTCCCTGTCTTTTTACATTCTTACCATGTAGATTCCCGTCTGCAGTTTCCTTATTTCGTTTGTCGGTGGATCTTCGTTTCCCAGTCTTACTCGCTCTTTTGCCCTCATCAGACGATGAGTCTGGAGTAAATGAAATTTTGATATTGCCACTATCCTTCAAAGAAGTAATGCAGCTGTGATAGTCACTGTCCACTTTTGATTTTGTGTCATACTCAAAAAATGGAACTAGAGTTGTATATAGTTCCGAGTAATTCGTTGGCTCTACCGATTTTCCTCTACGTTCTCGTGATTTTCTAAAACTCTTGAGTAGGGAGCGTCTGCGTTTACCTTTTCTTGGTAGTAAACCTCCTGCGTCAACACCTGGTGGCACAATAATACTTTTTGTAAAATTATCCGGTTCAAGCTGAGATACTTTTTCTGACTCAAAACCACTAAATCTTTGAACTTTTGGTTTGAAAGTTACTGTTTCAAAATCTAATTTTCCAATTCCAAAATCTATAGCTGGCCCAAAATCTAATTCCCGATTGCTTTCCATTATTATTTCTTTCTCTAAGTCTTCAATCTCTTGCTTATACTTCGCTTCATATGCTTCTTTATTTTCTTTGTACTTCATCCACTCGAGCTGCGTGCATGCATTTTCGGGAATGTGACATTGCAGTTCGCAGTACTCGTCTTTCCGCCTTAGTTCGTGCATAGACTTCGAACGTGGCCGTTCCATGTTAAGAGCTTCATTGATCGGAAACGGGGGCTTACTAGGTGAAAATCGTTCTTCGTCAGTACGGGGACAGAACACCCAACGTAATGCGCTAATCGCATTTAGGGTTTCCGTAACAGTGGGCATTCTATTAACTTTTGCACTTAGCTTTGGCCGATTGAGAACGGCGTATCCGGGTGGCTCCACTACTTTGTCCCCCGGGGCCGACTTCTCAGGTACTTCCTCTGGCTTAACCGGCTGTGGCGGATTGACCTTTTGGAGACTCTTAAAAATTGCCTCGTTAAACATAACTGCCTCCGGTTTATAAATTCCCGGGCCCACACCGTAATAGCTCAACGATTCCTTTTTTGGGCTTCGTCTCCAGACCTCCACTACATCATCCTTTTCCATGTCGAAATGGCGCTCACATCCACCTTCTCTAAGGGTTTCCATCATATACTCTGCTGTTAAAGCAGGACAGCACTTGGATACTGGCGGTCTGATAGACGGATAAATCTCGTCGTCGCGATAATCCGCCGGATTGCAGTTAAGCATTCGCATCAGATCGTTTGGGGTAAGGTTGCTATAGTCAAGGTTTCTCTTTTGTAGTTTTATTTGACTGCAAACGTATTTATTCGATGAGCGGGGCATGTCAACTCTTTTCTGAGTGACAACATTCTCTACAGGTGCAGCATTTTTGTTGGAATACAGTTTGGGGTCGAATGGCTTACAGCCTGTATTTTCAGCCACGTTGGCTATCCACTTATCTGTGAATTCGGCACGACACCGAGATAGTGGGGGCCTGATGCTAGGATACATTTCCCCTTGTCTAAACGTGTATGCCTTGCAGTTCTGCAAGCGCATAGCATCGTAAGCAGTAACATTTGCTGCTGCGTTATCGAGTGCTCCATGCTTTTTGGACATTCTTTTCGGTAAAACTTGTCAATTTATAACATGAAAAATTTGTGAAATATCAATAATAGATAATTTTTGTCAAGACAACAAAATATAATTTTGTAAGTATCACATTCAAAACAATTTAGAAACTAAAATAAATACCAAGGAGTGAAGACACCTTAGAAATATGAACTATCAGAGTAGGCTGTCAATGAGACAAATTGAAATGTCTTTGCCTCCTGCATTTCAACCCTAATAAACCGAAAATATTTGTCAATTTTTTCAAACATCAATTTGTATATTCAAATGAAATGTATATATGGGGTTTGTTCAATGTATGTGCATCTGGATATTGGGGATATAACTATATAAAAATATACTACTATAAAACTAACTACTATAATAATAATTTCTATATAGCTTTTGCACACCTAAGTAGGTAAAAAAGTAATAAATCGGATTTCATATTTTAGAATCAAAAACATATATTGTAATAATTGATTACAATAATCTTACACCTAATGAATCACTAAGTCACATCAGCTCGCAGTTATTTTGCGTACACGTACACAGTCACATATCTATACAATCTGATAATATATATATTTTGTAATAGTTACGAAAGGCAGTCACAAAGGCGCTTGCATAGTCGACTCCTCAAATCCCTTAAGTTGAATATCAATTTATTCTTTATAATGCGGTGCTTAGGACCAAGTTGTTTTTGTAACTCCTGCATGGCCTTTAAGCACTCACAATATTTAGATATCCTAGGATTTTGACAGAAGAAATCATCACAAACAATGGGATCGCATTTGTGCTGGGGTGCAGGATACTCTGGTCTGCGGCACTTGAGCTGTTCGCGATGGCACCGCATTCGGTAATATTCCCGCAGTTGTCGTCGCTTCTCTTCTCGCTTTAATTGAGCAATAAACGGAGTATCCGGCTCCGTTTGGCGGCGTTTCATAAATTTACAAATTTCACATGGGCAATCATTCATTGTTTTTTTACAGTTATCGTCTGGCACAATTTTGGATTTCTCAAATTTGCGATCTTGTCTTTTGTTCTCTTGATCGGTTAACTTTTTTTTCTTTTTTATTTTGTGTTTGTCAGATGGGATAGTAGTAGCAGAAACTTTTGCGCCGAGCGTACCTTGAGGAACGTTTTGATCTTCTTCGCTTAATTTAGAATTTTTCTCCTTATTTTTCTGTTTTTCTGACTTGTTACCTTTACCAACCTCGGTCTTTTTATCGTCCTTTTTCCCCCTTTTACCTGTGTCCGTGTCTGAACTTCGACCCTCCTTCCCTCCTTTTCCTTCCTTTCCGCCCTTCCCTTCCTTTCCACCCTTCCCTTCCTTTCCGTCCTTTCCTTCCTTTCCTTCCTTTCCTTCCTTACCTGGCTTTTCACTATGTTGTTTCTTGTCTTTCTGATTTTCTATATCACCATCAGATTTTCTGGATTTTTCTTTTCCGTGTTCTGTTTCTTGTTTCTCCTTATTGAGAAGGTCCTTGTCTCTGATTGATTTGTCGTCGATTGAGCTTGTTTCCCCCTTTTTCTCTTTGTCTTGTTTGTCAAGATCCAAACTATCATCCGTTATGGGAGGAAATTTTATGTGATCACCCCCAGGGTGTCCCGATGGGCCCCTAGAACCGCCGCCTTCATCACCAGTTTTATCTCTGTTCGGGTTACAGCATCTGTTATAGAGCTCACACAATGAGTCTTTTCTACTGTAGTTCTCAAAGCACGTTATAAGGTGTTCGAAAAGCTCATCGTAGTCCTTCGGCTCAGCAATACGCTGAGCCTCCTGCTGCTGCATCTCAATCTTGAAAGCTTTCTGGATTGGCTTCGCATTTTGTTTGTACTTCATCCACTCATAGTCTGTGCACACATTCTGGGGAATGCCACACTGCAGATCGCAGTGTTTGTACTTGCGCCTGAGGCCATATTTTTGCTTTGGCACCGGTCTGTCCACATCAAGGGCAGTGGCCAAACTAATTCTTGGCCCGCTGCTAGCGAATGGATATCGCAGATCAGCTGGAAGTGGGCAATGCAGCACTCTGAATGCCTCGCTTGCATTGATATTTCTTTGTACAGTGGGCATGCTTCTGAGTTTTTCCTGGAGCAACTCGCGATTTAGAACATAGGGTGTACAATCTTCTCTGGGTAGCGGAGGATTGGCTGGTTTAAAGCTGCCAGAATTCATTGTTGGCTTGTTATCAGCCATTGCCACTCGCATTGCTCGCGCTAACGCTTTTTGGAACTTTAATGCCTCTTTGGGTTGGCCTGAGCTCACCCCGTAGTAGCTCAGAGTCTGTTTATCGAGGCTTTTATTCCAGACCTCTAGGACATCGTCTCGCTCCATGTCAAAGTAACGACCACAGCCGGAATCTGCAGCCGCGCTATATAACCATTCCACTGTATGTGCATCATCGCACTTGGATACTGCAGGTCTGATGCTGGGATAGCTTTCGGGCTTTACAAAATTGAACGTCTTGCAGTTAAACCTACGTATCACATCGTAGGGAGTTAGCTGCTGTGCTGGAGAGCTTGGACTGCCTGACTGGGGCTTCCCTGTGTGATCTACATTGGTACTTGTTGATTTCGAGTCAATATTTCGGACCGGAGACTTTTGTTGTTTACGCATTTTAGTTTAGCCGTTACCTGATGGACATAGGATTAAATAAAATTTATCTGTTTTTATAATTTCTTTTACAAAATTTTGTCTGTTTGACCAACCCAAAGGTGTCAAAAACTTACTGAAACTGTAACGAAATGTATCGAAGCAGTCGACATAATAAATTCTATTCGAGAGTGTTACGGCTAAGGCAACCTTACTTTTTCTTGGCTAGTTACCAAATGAGGGCTACTAAATATTTTAATAGCTAGCCTGTGCCAAAAAGGATTAGCCGAAATCAGCAAGGACAGGCCCAGGCTAAGCAGAGCTCTGAAAGCAGCGTGTGAAACAATTAAAATAATCACCGTAGTCATTTCCGTTTAACGCTTCCTACGTTGCCCGTAAAATTTCCTGGCAGCTGAACTGGTGTGTGTGCAGCTCTTCCTCCCTCCCCGTCTCCTTCTCTCTCGCACTCGCTCAAAGTCTGCTACATTATTCACGAAGACAAATTTGCCCGATTTAGTTTTTAGTTAAAAGCAAATTATGGCGCTCTAATGACGGCGCAGTTAAGCTCCGCGAAGGAGCACGTGTAGGGGACGCTGACGGCGGCTGTCAATGCCATTTTACGGCCTGGCCTGGCGTCAGGGGAACGCTTACCAAGCCAAGATTAAAGAGAATGAGGCTTTAACTGCCATGGCCTGTTCCTTGATGGCCGTTGAGCAGCGCTCCATCGTTGCCTCTTTGATGATGTGTCAATCAGCGTCCTGCTAAAGTCAAAAGTGTTCCTCCAATGGACTGAGGTCCTTGTGCACACAGACCAGCCTCTGGCAGGGCTAAGCATATTCCTGGCCAGCAAAGGTCAGCTTTTAAGCCGTTTTTCACCTGTTCTGTGCTCTGGCATTTGCCAAGTGATTGGGCTACGCTCGAACGGCTTGTAATCGGCTTTGACGGCTCTGCCAAAGTCTGTGTTACGCAGTGTCCGGTTATTATTGCCATGCAGCTAGTTGACTGCCAAGCTCAAACTCAAACTCAAATTCGATCCCATTGCTAGTTGGCTTAACATGGGCCAAGGTCAAGTTTAAGCAATAAACTGTCAGTTCGGCTAATAAACATGTTTTGATTTAGCCAAAAATCGGTCAACATTGCGAATTGAATTACATCTTGTTTATTTTCAATAGGGAAACTTTCTTGCTCTTGTTTTCGGGAATATTTTTCTATGGCAGATTAAAATATAATAGGTAGTTAAGATACGATACTGTAATATTGAGAGGGGCTCTTTTTATGTAAGGAAACATCTAGTTTTTACACACTTTAAACTGCTTTCAAAACATAAACTACAGTTAGCTAACTATATGTTTTGGCATAGTGAGTTATGAATAGGATAAAGAATTATCTCTGGGCACTTAGGATTATAGCCCATAAGCCTCAAACATATAACCATGCAGGTTGACAAATTCTAAACTTTTTAAACAGTTAAATTAGAGACTTATTCAATTGACAATTCAATATGGTCATAGTTCTCAGCTCAGAGTTATTTATTATTATTATTGCACATTAATCATTGCCAAGCAGACTCGCTAGCATTAGAATATATATACACACACACACACTTATGTGTGGTTATATCAGAAAGCTATTGATAATATTTACTGTACATGGCGCAATATCTTGATCATGTATATCTAAATGCTCATCATAAATAAACAGCAGTGCACAGAGACACGAATATGAACACCCACGCAGCACACAATGTACGCCATCTATTTGCAGTGGCATTTTGTCCATAGTTATCCAGCAGTTTGTCAAATGTCTTAGAGTCGACAGCGCTGCGGGTGGCTTGACAGAGAGGCAGATATATACACACACACACACACACACAGAGCTTCGCTTACTGTAAATATAAAGGCATGACTTGCCCCAAAGTTAATGCCAAATTCATGGCAAACTTCAGCCCCCTCCCCAGCTGCTGGCGTGTTTATGTGTGTAGCATGCATTTTAGAGGACGCTGATAATCCTGAAGCTGATTTTGGATTTGTCATTAAACGCCCAGCGGGATGACAGCTATGAAGTCCGTAGCAGATAAGACACTGCCCAAGCCCTGACATTGCCACAGCAACCGGCACTCGGGCGATGCAACTGCCACTCAGGCTGCACGGAGCCGTCGAGGGCGGAAGAGAGCGCGGGTAACGGGGAGCAGGGAACGGGGACAACTGCTAAACTGACAACAAAGCCAAAACTAATGCCGTTCGCCATGTCTCGCCAAACTGTCGCTTCTCCTTGTCAAAATCTCCCCTTTCTCTTAATCAATGTCGCCATTTCTCTCGCTCTTTACTCTCCCTTCATATTTAAGTTTTGCAGAACATGTTGCGTGATTATCTAGCTATCGGGCTGATTTACATTTAACCCAGTTGAGTAAGCAAAAATACCCTTTCAGAGGGCACTATAATGTTGCCATGGAGCAGGGGAATCCTATCAAATTTATATCAACTTAGATACTCTTTATTAGCCGATAATAAAGTCTGCTATTATCTTTACTGGCTGATAATAAAGTCTGTCAGGACTCGAAGTTTGTTGCAAAATAACTGCAATTTCTTAGCTTTCAATTTATGTTTTAAATTAATTCTATTTTAAGAACATAAGTTGAAATTGAATTGAACTTCTTAAATTCTCTAAAATTATACTACCAAACAAAATCCATAGCTAAATAGCAGTGATAAATAATTTATGTAATAATCAAGTAACGAAATATGATATAAATTCAAGTTATTTATGATTCAGAACTGAATTTACCTTCAATGTAAATGCGATTTGTCTGACACTGAACGAAATCCTGTTTATCGTAGGTGAAAATATAATTGAATCAAAAATCTTTTTAAAAAATTGATGGAAAAAGCTTTTTGTTTTTACAGAAATGGATTAAGCACAGAAAGCTTCTAAAAGTAATGAAATTGATCACAGTAAGGAAATTCGATTTAGCCAGCAAAAGAAAAGTGCATGACCTATTCGACCATGGCCAAAACAGACTTCTGCTTTCTTGGCATTTTCTATGCGGTCTGTGGCTCCTGTGTTAACTGGGTTGATTTGCTGGGTGTGTCCATTGTGGAGCATTGCTGGGCACTCGTAGTCCGCACCTCTCGTAAATCCATTTTGTGATATTTAATTGAAATATGGTGCCCTGGAGTAGTCCGGCTGCCAGTTGAATATCTGGTTGTCTGCCCAGTTATTTGCGATTTACGAGGCAGCCAAATGAGTTTTGTGCGCGCACTCAGTGGATTAGGAGGGCTTGGGCAATGGCTTCGATTTACGAGTAGTTTTAACGAGTTGCTACGACTCATAAAGCATCATTTTGGGCATGGTTTATGCTAGGTAATTAATAATGCTCGGTTTCTGTTTCTGTTTCTTTATTTGCAGGACGCCAAGTTGCGGCAGATTGTGACGATGGGACCACAGGACACACTCGAGGAGAAGACCGTCACCATTTGCCATGGCTCCGATTTTGTGAACATGACATTTGTCAACTTCTGCTGCACCCGACGGGACATTGCCCAGGTAAGAAGCAACAAGCAAAGGGGTGAATTGTAGCGGCAGCAGGAGGGGGCTGCTGTCATTGCTGGCACAGCTCCAATGCCAACAGCTGCTCATTATGGCCAATTGACAACTTGACGACAATTGAAACGCGAACATTGAGGGCCCATCAAAAGCTATTTGGGAGCGTAAAACTGGGTCACCCACACACACACATGCACACGACACTCACACATACACACGACACACACACACACACCTTGAAACTCATTTGGGAATTGTGAAATGGGTTCCGAGCGCGAAACTGAATAAGCAGACATGTACGAGTATTCCAAATTCCCATTTCGTTTGCAATTTGAGACAGTTCCGTATAGCAATATAATGTGAAATATATTATTTAACTAATTCATTTATCTTTATGGGCTTTTTTATGGGTTTTTTGGGTTTTACCATAAAATGGTTTTTATATTTTTGTGAAATATTTAGAATAAGATTTCTCTTCATTATAGTTTAACTAGTTATTTTTATATGTTTATATATATTTCTTTTTCAGATCAATATATAGTTTGAACTGAATTTTCGTTCAGATTCAATTTTCTAGCTTATCAATCTGTGTCTTTTATCGTCTTCTGTCTATATAACCTTTACTGCTACATATTTAGCTATACAGAGATACATTTATATCTATTCAAGCTCTACTACCTACATAAGTTGCTTTTAAATATAGATATATAAATAGGTAGTTTATCTCTTCAGTTTGGCCTACAACCCTACTTAGGCTTGTAGGATAAACAGTCTATACTTGTAGAAGACTTACAGATATGTAGTTCAATAGTCGATCTACCCATGAGGCTAACTCTATATCCATTCTATCTATCAAAAACTCTGCCTCTAATAACTCTATAAAGCGAATTGTCTACAGAAACGGAACTAGGAACAGACTCGCAACATCCACTACAACTCAGACAATTCAGTCTATCCACACACACACACGCACCCACACTCTCTCTCCTATTCACACACATACACATTGTTGGAGTCATTAGGATACATTGGGGCACACCTGGCGCCAGTTGTTGTGGGGCTATTTTTAACCGTTTGCCGAATGCGCGTAAAAATATAAGTGACTGTCGAGCACATTTTATTGATTTAGCATAGGGGCTGGTGGGCCACGCCTTTTCTATGTCTGACTGGACACAGAAGCGAATACGCTTCAAAATCGTATCGCTCGTATGGGAATACAAAGTAACCCAGCCACGCCCTCCTCTGCCCCTGCCTCTGGCTCTGGCTCTGACTCTGGCTCGCCGCGCATAGAGGTGACCTTGCTCTTGCTGGAGCTGACAGCGTTGTGTTTGGTTTTTGGTCAAAATCAATGTTCTATATTTTATCACGGGCTCGTCTATCCGGGGCGCAGCCAGAGCCGGACATGGACACGGACACGGACACGAACGTCGGTGCTGAGCAGCGTGGCATGTGCGTGCATTCATGTTATTGTTATTATTTTTGGCACGCGTCGCCAGCGTTTCTATAAACAAAATCGAATGCCAAAATTTCATAAACTTTTACGGCATTTCAGGCCGTACAAAAATAAAATCCGCACAAAATAATAAATAAACATGCAGCTTTGGCACACACACACACACACACACGAAAAAATAAAGAAAACTGAGTGATGATGATATTTTGGTATTTGTTTGAATACTTTGGAGAATATCAAACAAATGCAGTGAATGTGCTCTGTAGACTTGTCTGCCATGCAAATTCAATTGCAAATGCGATTCGACTCATTCAACAGCTCGGCCCGATATATTTGAATCTGTATCCATGCCACTCGAATCTGCAATGCAATGCAATGAAAATCATTTAGCATAACTGAAATCCATATCAGATGAAGGTCTCCCACTCTTTGTCTGGGCATGGCCCTTGTGTAATCTGATATTTTGCGCTTGGCAAATTCAATTAGTTCCCTGTTCATGCTGTGAGCCTCTTATAGGAATACCCAATCAGTTGCTGTAAGCTCAATTTCAGTTGAATTTTAAGCATACGAACTTTCTGGGTCTAGAGTAGTAGACAATAGAAAATATAATTTAAATTCATTTTGTTAAAGTGCAAAAAGTCAGCAGTATATATGTAGATAAGGAAAGCAGCTTTGTAGCACCTGCTCGTTATAACAATTACCCCAAAGATAATATTCCTATGTATGCATTTATATATCGCAGATCTACGTTTACTAAAGGAAATCGCAAAGTGTCAAATTTGATTTACTAATACTTTAATTTATTTATTTTCATTATATATGTATATCGTATCTAAATTTTTTTAGCATATTCGCCAATGTAAAAATTCACAAGATTTTACAAGAAGTCCAAGTTGTGGTTAACATCTGATATGCCATTCTATAGCCTCCTGATGTTCCTTCTCCTTCTATTATTTTGCATCTTTCAACAATTCACCTCATTCTCCCTTTTTCCGTCTGCTCCAATTCAGCTCCTGCTCGCATTCGCCTCCCGTGCTCCTTCCCTTCCTCCTTCCTTTCATCCTATTCTCTCATTTACCTTGTGCTCAAATACTTATCTGACTCTCATTCGCCTCCTACCCTTTACCTCCTATTTCCATTCACTGCCCTATCCCATTCGTCTCCATCTCCCCTTTACCTCTTGCTCACATTCGCCTCCTTCATCTCTTCTCCTGCCACTCCCACTTCGCCCAGACTCTCCTTTCAATTCTCAATTCAGCTCAATATTTTCCGTTCACCTTTTGCTCTAAGTAAATGCAACTGTAACCGTAAATCAAAAACCTTTTCTTGACAAGCAATCTTTATGCTAGTAACCTGCGTCCCGTTAACTCTTCAGCTTATTTTTGAGATTGTGTAACTTTATTTGATTTATTTGCTCGGCTTACACTCGCCGCAGTCGTCAACTCTATTATGTACCGTGTCACATCCTTGCTGACCTATCGACCTTTTCTTGCATTGTCTTCTTCCAGATCTGGACGGATGGCCTCATCAAATTGGCCTATAGTCTGGCCCAGCTGAACGGCTCGGCGATTATGTTCCTGCAGAAGGCGCACACAAAGCTCTGCCTGCAGGTGGACAAAAGTGGACGCATCCCAGTCAAAAAGTAATTGCCACAGTAGCCCACACAGAATCCACTGAGCCACAGAGCCAAGCAGCAAGACCCTGGCCCTGAGGTTGGGCCTCTTGTGGTTGGGGCTCTTTGGCTTTTGTGCATTGTGTGTTGAAGCATTTGACAATATTTGTTAAGTGTTGCCTAGAAAATTGAAATTTACGCCAATTTCTTTTCGTATTTCCCTGCTCGTCTGCCCCCGCCCCACTCTCAACTCTCCGTCGACGCAACAACTCAATGTGGCTGGAACGTGGCTCATGCATCACTGACGCCGACTTCGACGCCAACGCCGACGACATCATCAACACGAACCACATTGTCTGGCTGTACAACGAACCCACATAATAAAATCAATCCAACACCACCCCTTACCCCGCACCGCCTCGTGTCCACCCCGGACCGTCTGTGTGCCCTGCTGTCGTCCTGGTCGTGACCACTTTAGCATCATTAAACTTTTTGCGCAAAATAAAGAGGATCGGAAACGTGTCGAGAAGGCGCTGGACGTGACCGGCCTGCCTTCGGGCAAGGTCGATAGCATATCGGTGTCGAAATTTCAATTTGAGGACTTTTATAATTTGTACAAATATCTGACGCAGCGCTCCGAGGTGGAGCGCTTATTCGATAGCATGTAAGTACAGTTGGTCAATCAATTGGATTGCGGTTGATCCCTCTTCTTCTTCGCTTTTGCACTAATTTCCCATTCCACATCTATGCAGCGTGGGCAACGCGAAGCGCAAATGCATGTCCGTCGCGCAGCTGGTGGAGTTCCTTAACAAAACGCAACGCGATCCGCGGCTCAACGAGATTCTCTATCCCTATGCGAATAATGCGCGCGCCAAGGAGCTCATCCAGCAGTACGAGCCCAATAAGTTCAACGCGCAAAAGGGCCACCTTAGTTTGGATGGCTTTTTGAGGTAAGCACCCACTGAGGGAGGCCCCGAGTCAAATGAGCTCCCATCCCCACCCCCACCCCCACACGCTGGCTGCCACGTCCTTAGGCCCTGCGCCTGGGCCTGACAGCTTATCGTACTCGCCAAACGCCTGTTATAGTCACTTGACGGCACTCCATAGCCCACAAGAGGGCGCCGCCTGCATATGACGCGAGGCCTAAGACGACAACATCATCATCACAATCATCATCGCAATCATCATCATCATCATCATCAGCCAGTGGCACACTTCACTGTTGCTCGGGCGCGAAGGACGCGCGCCATTGTGTCCTTCAGATATCACATGCAACATATGCAAAATAATATCCAAGCAACAAAATACATGCAGCGAATACTCCTGCTTCAGTGAGCTAACGTGTTGAGCTACTCGATTAATAGCTTTGCGCAGAACAAAGTGACAAAGGGCTCTAAGCGGAAATTGAGAAGTTTGATAGGTAGAGGCAGGGAAGGGAAAGGATTTATTGATATAAGTTTATGGTATTTCTTAGAGAATTAACGATTGATTTTTACAACAAACATCAATTTTATACTTGTTTGTTGTGCAAGTTCCCATATCTTAACTCTAATCAAATCAACTATGCATGTATGACTAAGGTAATCAATAAAGTAGTGAGCACTAAATGTTTAGGCAACATAATTTAGACCTTGATTGCGGAAAAGTTGGCAGATATTGTTTTAAAATGGTCATATTCAATTTTTGGTATATTATAACGTATAAGTACTGTATATAGGCAACAAATATCTGCAGAGCCATACTTTAATTGAAGTCTTTCAATGTTTTCAATGTCTATCCAGCTTTCCCAAGGATTACTACTACTACCTTACTAGTTTCGCATATCTGTAGGATTAAAGTCTTACTATCTTCGCATATATATATATATATATATATATATATATATATATATATATATATATATATATATATTTATCAATCTTTCCCTCTCTCCCTATCTATTCCTCACTTTCCATTTACCTCTCTCTCTCCCTTTTACCTCTTCTCTTATCCATCTGTCTCTCCATGTCCATCTCTCTGTATCTATTTATGTATGCCTCAATATCTGTCCGCCTCTCACTTTGTATATCTATCTCTCCATATTTCCTTCTCTCCCTCTCTCTAAATATCTATCGATCTCTCTCCCTCTCTCTCACACTTTCTAATTTGTTCTCTTCCCACTCGCAATTCAGGTATCTGATGGGCGACGATAATCCCATAATGGCGCCCAACAAGCTCGATCTCTGCGATGATATGGATCAGCCGATGTCGCATTACTTCATCAACTCCTCGCACAACACCTACCTAACGGGCCATCAGCTGACGGGCAAGTCCTCTGTGGAGATATACAGGCAATGCCTGCTCGCTGGCTGCAGGTGAGTGTTAAGTGCTCTGCCGTGCCGTGCCGTGCCGTGCCGTGCTGTGGTGTGGCATGTGGTTGTGGCCATATCGTGAAGGTGGTGCTGTGCTTTTTAATTACACAATTAAATGGGCACATGCGTGTGACTATGTGTGTGTGTATGTGTGGTCAGTTACCCACATTTTGGATGCTGGCCGTGACCTTGTTGCAATGTTGCGCTGCCGTCTGTCTGTAGGCCACACACTCATTATGTCAGGTGTGTGCAGCTGCGCTGCTTTTCAGTACAACGGCAATTGCATGGTCGCCATTTTTACTGCCGCCATCAACGTGGCGCTGCATGCGTCGCAGTCGACGTCGCCGCTGACTGCGCTGCACACATCACAAAATTTATTGACGCAAAAGTTATTGCAAGGACATGGCGAATGATTTTGATTGTTGCCGTTGCTCTTGCCGCGTTGACCGCATTATCTGATAAACACTTTTTTATGCGCCGTCATTTTGTGGCCATTTGCAGCGTCAGTTAATTTGATGGCATCCACTTGTTTGTCGATATCAAACATTGCTTCACATTTTGCTCTGATTTTTATTGGCTTTTTGCTGCACAGATGCGTTGAGCTGGACTTTTGGAATGGACGCACCGAGGAGCCGGTAATTGTGCACGGCTATACGTTTGTGCCCGAAATCTATGCCAAGGACGTGCTGGAGGCCATCGCGGAGAGCGCATTTAAAACATCCGAGTACCCTGTGATATTGAGCTTCGAGAATCACTGCAATCCCAGGCAACAGGTATGTCCAACACTAAGTTGGTTTGGGGGAATGACTGGACGCCCGCATTTCGACAGCTGTCGAAAACTGACTTGTCCTAAACTAACTGTAACGAAAAGCCAACCCCATCGCCCCTGCTCTGAACTAACAGCGTGCTCTGTGCTGAATAATGGAATGTGGGGCGCATTAGGCATGTGCACACGAAAGCAAGAAGGGCACGAAAAGCACGAGGAGCTCAACTGGGGATAAGGTCATTTGACTTATATGTTATAAAAAAGTATATATATGGGAAATAATTCCATCATTCCTTCATTCACTTTCACTTTTTCGATGTAAACCAATGCACGACTTATCAATTTATATTTTGAATTCTTTTACTTCGCAAATATTTAACCGAATTGAACTATAGCTCCTGGCATAGGCTGATTGGCCTTTGCTTTGATTACAGGGTATACAATAGAATAGCTTGAAGTGGAAGTAGTCAAAATAATTTTATATAAGTGAGTCGAGTAGGCATTCGAATATGAATATAAAAGAGGCCAACTCATGCAGCTTAATCTAGTCATCATAACTTGGAATCCCCATAAATGCAAACTAGCTACGATGATTCTAATATGATACAAGATGAAATTTCCTTATCTTATCTTATCAGTCCTCTGAGGGCTCCAAAGTCTTGAGCTGCCATAACTGAGCAGAGCTCTGCCACAGCTAAAGTCGACATCAAACCGCGGCTTAACATGTCTAAGCTCGACTTAGAACGACTTATATCACATCAACAGGACTCAAATTTGTTGACTTCGTGTATTTAGCAAGCGTCACAACACGCTCCAATCTCTAACAGCGCTCGATCCCCTACCACCCTGGCACCTCCTGCCCGCCTCACCCCCTCTCGCATTAGTCAAACAATTCGTCAGAAGGCAAACAGAAAAAAAAAAAAAAAAAACAAAACAAAACTTAGTTGTTCACGTGTGTACAACCATCCAAAGGGATTCCAAAGTGCCCCGCTTCCGCTCCCCGTCCAACACATAACCAGTGTGAGCCCCGCCCCCGTACTCAAACATTGCGCAGCTCAGCTGCCGTGTGGTTGAGTAAATCTCAGCAGCTACTCGAAAGGTAATTGCCTGATGCTTTAGCTCCACGAGATAATAACAAAGGCAAACTTTTTTAGGGCCGCGCGGGGCGGCGAACAGCAGCACAGGCGCAGGAGGCGGCACAGGCATCTGGTTAAAGTTTTGCCATTAAAAGTAGTTACATAAACTAAATTTGCCATAGGGAACAGGTAACTAACAGAGGCAGGCAGGCATATATGATGAGGTAATGGCAGGGAGGGCTAAGGGGGCTGGGGGCCTAAAAGTTGGCCAACTACCAACGGGGGCTGTTCATCAAATTTCAGTTAGCAGTCAGTTAGCCAAACTAATGTTGGTGCAACATTTTGCAGGCAAAGATTGCGAACTATTGCCGTGAGATCTTTGGCGATATGCTGTTGGATAAGCCGCTCGATTCGCATCCGCTCGAGCCGAATGTGGATTTGCCGCCGCCATCGATGCTGCGGCGCAAGATCATCATCAAGAACAAGAAGAAGCATCATCACCATCACCATCATCATCACAAGAAGCCGTCGTCGGCCATGGGACAGGGCACACCAGCTGCCGGCAATAAACTAACGACGGCGAACTCAGGTGAGTGGCCACATGGCGTATGCGTAATGTTTTCTGCGTTTTTCTATTGTGTTTGTTAGAGCTGCTGCTGCTGCTGTTGCTATTAGTTTTATGATCCCAGTTGTTGTTGTTGTTGTTGTTGTTGTTTAATATGGCACGGCATTGAGCTGCTTGTTTGCCTAGCCCAACTCTCAGCAAATGTAAATGAGCTCCCAGCACGCAGCTGTTGTTGTTTGCTCCTCTTCAACTTTCTATGCAGGGCTTAACTTGGATATTGAGTTTTCAACTGATTTCAGTTTTGCTTATTTACTGTTTCAAAATATGATTTTAAAAACGCTGCAGCATTTCATTAACTAGTTTCTGGCACGCGAAAAGTTTATATATATTGATTTAGTTGATGAAACTTTGGTTGTGCTCTAGTTATGCTGTGTAATCAAGCTGAAGCCACGTTGATGGCAAATTTGTTTAGAAGGGATTTTAGAATCTTATTTTTTTAAATATAAAACTCCTTTTTTTGGCAGATTAAAGTGTGTTATTAGTGTTTATTTTCCAATTGGGTTTTTTATTTAATTAAATTTTGAAATATATTGTTTTATATTTTTTAGTTTTTATGCAGACTCTCGCTATTCGCAAAAAATTATTCAGCTGCCCAAGTAGTTTTTATTATAAATTATTTTTAATAGATTATTATTAATAAATTAATCCGCACATAAACAGAAGTATCCCTACAACCATTTAAAAATCCAATCAAAACTCAACTCTAAGACAAAACTTTGTTTCATATGGCAGAGTCTCAGCTGCTAGGACAAAAACTTTTGATTGAATTGAAAGCAATTTCCAAAGAATAAATTGCCTAAACAATATGGACAATTTAGCAGTATTTTTAGCTTTTAAAAATGCAATAGCAATTCGATTACTTGCATTTGGCCATCAGCAAACACTTAAAATGTAAATTAGTTTTGCATAATCTGGCGTTTGCTTAGAGCTATTCAAGCTCGCGCAGATTATAAGCATAGATCAAATCAATATTCCTGACTTGCAGCCATATGTTTGAAAGTTCTTTGAAGTGTCTACTCCTGCAGCTGCTGGCATTTTGGTCTCTTGTAAGTTTGCCTGGCACATGTCTAAAGTTTTATTAGTATTTTGCATATAAATGTATTTAGTTGTGCGCTTGGCGTCCTGGCTAATGGGGCAGAGACGCGTCTGCGTCTGCGTCTGCATCTGTTGCTGTTGCTGTTGCTGTTGGTGGCTGCAATTCGTGCTGGCGTCCATTTGCATGCACAAGTGCACAATTTAGCCATGGCTGACACTCGATGCCATTTTGTGGTGTTTCGCTCCCGCTCAAAGGCGCCCGGTTGACATTCTGCTCATGAATTGCGAAAAGCCAATTTATAAATGCAAATGACTTTTGCCACTGCCGCCTGCAGTCGCATTCCCAGTTGGCCTGCCACTCTCTGGCAGCAGCTCTGACTCTGCCAGCTCCCATTCGAGCTGCAGACAGTTTAAAATGTTCGCCGCTCATTGGAGTATTCACACCGCCAATCCCTCCCAGCCGACTCAACCTAATCCCAACGCAATCGAGCAATTGGCACAACCAACGCCTCTCTTGGCCGCAATTTTCAACTTTATGCAATTAATTTATTTCATTATACACATTTTGCATTCAGGCAACGAACATTTTAAGAGTTTTTCGCTAGATAAACTGTACAAAAAAAAAAAAAAAAAAAAAAAAAAAAACAGGAAATAAATATGCATATACCCTACAAGGTAACAAAGAGGGAGAACAGGTTAAAGTATTGTAAGTGGAGCAGAGATGTTGCTTGCTGTAATATTGTCTGAAGTAGGATAGAATTATATGTATAAATTTTTTAATTTTTTCAAGAATACGCCTAGATTCTTGAGTATAAAATTCTAGCCAGTTTAAAATAATTGATTCTCTCACTCAGCCGTTTAATATATTTATTAGGGTATTTTAAAAATAAAATGTGCTTTAGTTGGCTATTTATATAATTTAGTAACTCTAAAGCTTCGCTTAATGTATATTAATTTGATTTTTCTCCGGAATTTCAAGCTATTTCTATTTTATATCAAGCCAATTTCTAAGAATTCTGAATTTTTGTTCAAGAAGCAAATGCAATTAAATTTGGTGTAAATTGGTAAAAAATTATTTCTCTTTAAAATATTCTTCATTAGTCTTTATTCTTCCTAATTAGCAATGAAGAAATTATAAATTAAAAAAAAAAAAAAATCTTAAAATTGTTTAGCAAATTTAATTATATTTAAATTTTATAATATATTTATAAGAGTTTATAGGATTTTTAGTAGAAATGTGTTTTGCCTGGAAGATATATATTCCATATTAATTTTGCCATTATAGAATCAGTTTTTTTTTATTTCTCGGCTGAAATAAATTGATCTCGTTGAAACTGAAAAAGATAAAACCTTAAAAATAGCTTAGATTCGGGACATATTTCAAATTTTTCAGTACTGTAATTTATCATACTCATTATATTATCATACTACATTATATATTTTTATTTACGTAAATACAGGGTATCTGAAAGTCAAATCCACTCAACTCTTTGGCATTGCAATTGTTCTATGTTATTATGGCATAATATATCTACCATATATTCAATAACAAATTTTTGTTGCAGTTGATGCTGCTGCCAAGGCGGCAACAGCGGCGGCAGCCGTTGCCAATGCACAACAAGTGGCTGCCGCAGCGCAGGACGAGGCCGGCGCAGGAGCCGGACGGACACTGACAGGCGCCGCAAATGGTGACATTGTGAGCGGTGCTGGCGGAGGACATGCGCCGCCATTGCAAGTAAGTTTATATCAGCTCGTGTGAGTGTGTGTGTGGGTCTGTGGGTGTGTGGGTGTGGAAATGGCATGCCTGTAATTGCATTTAATAGCAGCACACGCACACACGCTCCTCTATTTGCGTTGCTTGTTGCCTCTCGACTCCGCAGGACTCGGTTGATTTGTCGCACTGTTTGTCTGTTTGTCTGCCCCCCCCCCCACTCCCCCTCCAACACAATGTGAGCTCCCCCGTGTGTGCCGTTGCTTAGTAGAACGAGTATTCAGTTGTTGTTCTTGATGTTGATTGTCATTGTTTGCTGTGTTTACGCTTTGAGTTTACATACATCGAAATGACAACAACCTCAAGCGCCCTCCTGCCTCCTGGCTCCTGCCTTCCTGCCAGGCTCACTCAGACATGTGGCAAAGCTGTATAAATGAATTTGAAGAGCTGCTTGATGACCAGCAGCAGTCAACGAACCGTAAAAACGAGAAAAAGAGTTTGTCTCCTCACGCTCACTCACAGCTTCCTGATCCGGATGGCAAAGATGCGACAGAAGCATAAAAACTGCTCTCAAATGAACGCAGCAGTTTATATAAGCCCAGTTTATATAAGCTCAGCTCCTCACATAAGCATTTAACTGCTTATGCGCAGCGCATGTTAATTAGTTTTAAGCTGTTTGTCCTTGAGCGAGTGTAAAGGATAATTGGGTGGCATATATAGTTTATATTTTTATTTGCTAGTATCTTATGAGTGATTCAAATAATTTTTTTGATTGGTTTTACTATATTTATTTATGGTTTATTTGACTTTATTTTATTTATTTATTTATTATAATTTATTTATTTATTTATTTTATTTTATTTTTTATATTTAAAAATAAAGAAAAAAGATATCCAAGTATATCTAGATATAGCTTTTAGACTGTACATTTGTATAGGTAAGCACTGTAGATTTCTGCTAAAATGCAATTCCTTCTCTCTCCAAGTAGAAGAGACCAAGCAGGAGCAATACTCTTTTCCGCGAAATGCATTGCTGCAGCTCTTGCATTTATCGATGACCTTCAGCTGTGGCAATACTCAATATAATTTGACATTTGATTTGCAGCAGCAAACCAGGCTAATTAACCACATTTCATGCGTTCAAGATGTGCCTATAACAAGCCGCATATTGAATAGAGTCAAACTAGTGCTGCGACATATCCAACGGCCTAAATATAGTTGGATATTAAAGCGAGAATGTGTGTAATATCTCAAATTAGTTTTCAATTTATTGCAGTTAATTTTCCCATTGCGCTTGATTAGCCGCAGCTCACAGAGCTAAATCTAGCCGTTGAGCTCTATTAAATTCGCTATTGAGACTTGGTTTTATCTCAGCTAGTGCTATCTTCTCAATTTCCGCGAACAATATGCATTTCCCCATTTATGTTCATTTCCTCTTTCATTTTTGTTTTATTAAACCCAAGACAATATGCCAGCGGCTGCGTAATGGTGTTCATATCCTGGCAGAGTGCTCAGTTTAATGGTTCTGTAAGCCTCATGAGCATTATGCATATTAATTTAATTGCACAGTTTGCTATATTGGGGCACACATCATTATTCATGATTTTGAAAGAGCAACCGACAGACCGACAGACCGACAGAGCGGCCAGCCAACAGTCAACACAATTTTGACAATTCCAGCTAATGGCAGCAGCAGCTTTTCCGTTGCGGCGCACAGTTTTGGCAGCACTGTGAGTGCTGTATTGCATTTGAAGCCACTGGAGATGCTGCGGTCAGCAGGGAGCCGATGGCCGATGGCAAAGGGCGGAGCAGGAGATATCTCTCGCTCTCGAATATGGTTTGTAGTGCAGTGAAAGCCAAATGGATTCAATTCGTCGTGAATGCAATGCGAATCGAGACGGAAAATGGAAAATGTGAAATGGAAAATGGAAAATGGAAACTGCAGCAAGCTGAATAGCCAAGGGGATAACTAAGGGAGGAGCCGCCATCATAGATACTGTTGTGCCGCAGTTGTCGTTGTGAGCTTTATTCAATGCAACATACAATATCGACATGGACTCGCATTATGTGAAGTCCTGCAGCTACTGTTATTGCTCCTCCTCCGACGACAGGAAACACAATCTACGCCATTTTCTTGCCATTATGCGCTGCGCTCCCCCATTATCGACGCCGAACCCATTGACTGCGAGCGGCTCCATCCATCGGTCCATCTGTCCGACTGCCCGACTGCTTGCCGTCTGTCGGATCAGTTGCAGCGATAACAACGCAACATTTTAAAAGCTTTTCATATTGCCCAGCTGGGTCGCCTAGCTGAACTCAGCTCTCGACTATGTATAATAAATATTGCAATTTTTCACATGATGTCAGCCAATTATTTATTGTCGTCAGAAAAAGTGTGGGGATATATAAGAAGTATATGAGGATATATAAATAAAATGAGGATATACAAAAATACAAATACAAAGACTTTAAAAACTTCATCACTTCTGCTTCTTCTATATCTAATCATCTCATTTGTAATTAGATATATTTTGAGATATACGATATTAGTGAATGAACACTACTTATTATTTAAGAATAGAAGTTTGCTTAAACTTATTATTATTAAATCTATCAGTTATTATTTCAACCTACGTCCAGCACTACTATTTCTATGATCAACCTACTTCATTTTTAATGTATTTTAATGTATTTTTAATTCTAAATGAATCTCTTAAAGTTGTTGCAATTCTCTCATATTAACAACAAAAATTCTTTATGTTCCTTAGCAAATCCGCCAGAGCTCAAAGGATAGCACCGGCTCCTCGGACTCGGACAGCTCTAGCGATGATGAATCCCTGCCCAACACAACGCCCAGCCTGCCCAGCGGCAATGAGCCGCCGCCGGACAAGGCCCAGAAGGAGACGGAAGCAGGTGCCGAGATCTCAGCGCTGGTGAACTACGTGCAGCCCATACACTTCAGCTCCTTTGAGAATGCCGAGAGTAGGTGACATCAGCTCTCATGCCATCGGTTCTGTCTAATATCTTTTGTTCTGCCTCCGCAGAGAAGAACCGCTGCTACGAGATGTCCTCGTTCGATGAGAAGCAGGCGACAACCCTGCTGAAGGAGCGACCCATTGAGTTTGTCAACTACAACAAGCACCAGCTGTCCCGGGTGTATCCGGCGGGCACGCGCTTCGACAGCTCCAACTTCATGCCGCAGCTGTTCTGGAACGCTGGCTGCCAGCTGGTGGCGCTGAACTTTCAGACCCTGGACCTGGCCATGCAGCTAAATCTGGGCATCTTCGAGTACAACGCACGCTGCGGTTATTTGCTGAAGCCGGAGTTCATGCGGCGCTCCGATCGCCGGCTCGATCCGTTTGCCGAGAGCACCGTGGATGGCATCATTGCGGGCACCGTGTCCATCACCGTGCTCTCCGGCCAGTTTCTGACGGACAAGCGCGTGAACACCTTCGTCGAGGTGGACATGTACGGCCTGCCGGCGGACACGGTGCGCAAGAAGTTCCGCACCAAGACAGTGCGCGACAACGGCATGAATCCCTTCTACGACGAGGAGCCGTTCGTCTTCAAGAAGGTGGTCCTGCCGGAGTTGGCCAGCATACGGCTGGCCGCCTACGAGGAGGGCGGCAAGCTAATTGGCCACCGAGTGCTGCCCGTGATTGGCCTCTGTCCGGGCTATCGGCATGTGAATCTGCGCTCTGAGGTGGGCCAGCCCATTGGGCTCGCCTCGCTATTCCTGTGCGTCGTCGTCAAGGACTACGTGCCCGACGATCTATCCAATTTCGCCGAGGCTCTGGCCAATCCCATCAAGTACCAGAGCGAGCTGGAGAAGCGCGACATACAGCTCTCGGTGCTGACGGACGAGACGGATGCGGTGGCCAATGCCGATGAGGATCTGTCCAAGTCATGTAAGTTTGTTGTGGGCTAGTGTTTAGAGGTGGCTAAAGGACCCAGGGCTCCACAGGATTTCCGTAGCATTCGAGTTGAATTTTAATTTAATTTCTTTTCTTTCTACTTTTCTTTTGTATGTCATGTAACTTTCGGTTAAACTTTTGGATTTTGGATTTGGTTATACGCACACACGCACCCACCAAAAAAAAAAAAAAAAACAAACAAACAAACGAATAAAACACAACCACAAAAACCACCAACAACATCACCACCACCACACACAAAACGGTTGACGGACACACAAACTGCACCCAATATAAACTCCCCGCTACCGCCCAACCCCAACCCGATTCCTCTTTTACTCGCTCGATCTCTCTCTCTCTCTCTTTCTGTCTCGCTCTCGCTCTCGCTCGCTTTCTTTTCTCTGCTCGATTGTCTCTGATCCTTCAGTCGTTTTCGTCCAAGTAGGTGGCCAAAAGAAGGAGCTGCGTCCGGTTGAGTCGCTAGCCACCTCGCCCAAACATCGGGCCAGCATTTCCATAATAACCTCCAGCAGCCTGGAGCAGCCGACGGATCGGCCCGATGGAGGGCGCAACGATGACAACGTTTCGATTGTGACATCCGGCATACAGCATCAGCACTCGCTGGACCAGTCGGTGAGCACATCCATCAGGCAGGTGGAATCCTCACAGTTCGATGTGGATCTGGTGATAGCCGAGCCGCTGGAGAAGATACTCGAGCACAAGTCGGTACGCGAGAAGCGGCTGGAGATGGAGAAGAAGCTGGAGTCGTTGCGCAAGAAGCACGACAAGGAGAAGCTGAAGATCGCTGGCCAGAAGCTCAGCCCCCTAGAGGGGGGCAAGAAGCCCAAGTTCACCATCACCAACAAGCTGGTGAAGCGTCTCAGCAACAAGAGCCTGTAAGTGTCCGGCGGGTGACTGCCGCCTCGGGGTTGTGGCCACTGCCAGATGACGCCATTGAAATTAGTAATTGTCTCTCTCCGTACAGTGAGCCGGGCGTTGAGGTGCCGCCGTGCCCCCTCGATCTGGGCGACAGCAGCGAGGAGAGCGCCGGCGCCGGGGAGCTGGGCGACGAGGCCGCCTCCAGCAGCCTGGAGGGCACGCAGGAGTCGCGTCTGCGCTACGCCTGCCGCGAGTACACCACACAGTATCGAGAGCTGCAGGAGAAGTATCACGAGGCCATCTACACGGCCGCCGAGAAGGTGCTGAAGAACTCGCAGGCCAGCCAAACCAAACAGCTGAAGGCGTCACTCGACAAGGTCACTGGCGAGGTGATGCACCAGCTGCAGGAGGCGCGACGCAATGAGGTCAAGAATCTGGCCACGGTGCACAGAGATCGCGATGAGCTGGTCAGGTAGGCAACTGCAGTCCGGAGGGTATATTATTTATGATTCATTCATTATTTATGATTTTTTTGTTTCTGTCTCTCCTTATAGAATGAAGCGGGAGGTGGCCAGCTCTGTGGTGGAGCGCGGCGTGGCGGAGCGCATGCGCCTCAAGCAAACATTCGACAAACGCACGGATGAGCTGCAGAAGCAGCACGAGGCGGTGCGCAATGCTCTAGCCGAGCATCGCTTGAAGGTAGGCGAGAGTGGATGTCCTCTCTCTGTGTCAATTAAGCAGCAGAAAGAAAGTCTCCTGTAGAGTCTACTATAGGGGATTAGCCTTTAGTTAGTTTAGATTACTCCTTGTTAGAGATCATGCCAAGCCCAGAGTATAGACTCTTGTCAATTACTTTATGGCAAACCAGATTTCTCAGTTCATACTAAAATATCACCACTTGTCCGGCAGGCACGTCAAATACTCGACAAGGATGCAGAATCTCGTTGCTGCGTCTCAAACAGTGGCTTCCTGGTGCTTTTCCATGGACCTCATCATCACGGCTGCTCGTCCGGCGGAGCAGGAGCAAGCGCCGCTGTTAGCAGTCTCTCGGCGCCCAGCTCCGGCAATAATCTCACATTGAATTTGGATGGCAGGGGAGCGATGGGTAGTGCAGCCGCTGGACTGGCCATATCGCCAGCCAAGTCGCACAACAGCATTACGGCGGAGATGAAGACGTAAAATGCACGACAACAATAAAGAAAATACAAAAACAAAAACAAATACAAATAAAATACGATCGAAAAGTAGCACAAGTTGTTCTTCAGTTTTCAGTATTCGCGGCAGTTGTGTTAAATAAAAAAGAGGAAAACAAATTGAAGTCTTCGTAGCGTTTAGTTTAATAGATCTAAAAATTAACTGTAAACTGTAAACTGTAAACTGTAACTGTTAACTGTTAACTGTAAACTGTAACTAAAAAGGGAAACTCGAAACATTTTCAAACTGAACAAACTAGCTGTAGAACTTTCCTGGCATATATATCCATATATACCGCATATATGTCTATGTAGTATAACTGTAATAGTCGGTGTCTTTATTATGTATGTGAATGACTTATATATATATATATATCTATATCTATACATCTATGTATGCATACAATAATTCTCTATAATTCTATCTCTAGACCGATGTCGTACGGTTTCTTCCTATTCGAACTACGCTGAAACTCTGAGTGTCTAAAACTTTAAGCATATAAGCTATATATAATTTATTTAACTGAAAAATGAAAGAAGAAAGAATTAACAAAAATAAAGAGGGAAACTCACTTTTGAGGCAAAGAAAGAGAACGAGAAAGAGAAAGGAATCGAGAGAGGGTGAAGGGAAGAGCGACTGCCTCCATCTATCTCTCTCCCCCTCGCGCCCTCGTCATGTGCTCCATTTCTACTATTTAATGTGGTTGTGTGTATTACTTTTTATATATCAAATTTACTTTTACAATAATTTATATGAATATAGTATATACCTATACTCGTATATATATGTATATATATATATTGATTTTAATTCTCTCGCACAATTTTGTGAAACGAATCTCGCGCAATGTAGAGGCAACTCTCGGCCAACATTTTAGTCAATTTTGTTCAATATTTATTTGATACGTTTTCTTAGTCACTAAACTTACGTGTTTTGTTTTAGTTTTTTACGCCTTTTTCTTAAGTAAATAATAAACGCAAATTCTTTGTTGAAATGCTAATTTTCTTTTTAGGTTTTTTCACACTTCCCAAGCTCTAACACACACACACACACGCACACAGTCACACACAGTTACACAGACACAGCCTATACAACACCAAATACCAAAAAAACTGGCGCCGCAAGCTGTGCGCGCCCTTAGCGACAATCAAAAAGAAAAATAAAAAGAAAATGGAAAACTTTATTAGAGAAAACTTGTGAACCGGACTCAATTTGATTTGTAGGTAAACCCAAGCTGCCTTGTAACGAAATCCAAAATTTACAGAGCCACAACTGAAACGAAAATCTTTACCAACTATATGTATATGTATATGCATACATATATGAGAAAAAATCAAAAACAAAGAAAAAAAACAAAAAACAAAAAACAAAAAAAAACAAAAATTTAATGAAAATATTGAACAAGTATAAAACGAAAGTTGAAAGAACATTTCACTGGACGGCAGAACCACCTTAGATGTTGTAATTTCCTATGCTAAAAAACAAAAAACAAAAAAAACAAAAACAAAACAAATGAAGAGAAAATACTTCCCAAACGCTACGTGAGTAGAGAAATTTGAAAAATGCCCCGCCTACTTCCCAAATACCGCCCACTAATTGTTGTACGTGTGTAGAGAAAAGAAATGCCCGAAAAATTCCTAGCGCCAAGCCCCCGCCTCCTTCCCTTATCCTCATTGAGAAAAAGAAATAGGTGAATACAATATATAAGTATGTGTGTTTTCTTATGTTTCTTGTGTTGCTTTATTGCATAATAGTCACGTCTAAATGTCTATGAACTTTAATCGAATTGGCAACACAATTTTCTATATATATGTGTATGTTTATATGTATGTGTATGTGTGTAAGTGAATTACAATTGGCCCACGATTCCAAATAGTAGAGCAAACAATATATACAAGCAAAAAGTATTGAATAACAAACAAAACAAAACAAAACCGAAGAAAACAAAAATTAAATAAAATAAATAGTTTTTGGTGTTGTATGTACATAAGTCCATAAGCATAAAGAAAATTGTATCTGTGTGTTGTCGTTGCTGTTGTTGTTGTTGTTGTTGTTTTTGGTGTTGTTCGTGTTCAAAGTTACCAATTCAATGTTGTAGTTAATTCTCAATTCATATTTTGTCTTTTTCAGTTTTTATTCTTAAATCAAAATAAGAAAAAACAAAACAAAAACAAAAAAATTGCATGCGCCCGATTTTGCGTTTTGTTTAATTTCTTGTTGTGCGTTTCATAAAATAAATAAAAATTAAAATTTACGAAAAGCAAGGAAGAATAAGAAAGATGAAAGTAGAAGAAAAAGCAAAAACGGTGTAAAACACCAAAAGAAGAAAGAAAAAGTTAAATAAAATTAGGCCACAATAATTCAAAAATGAAAATTATATGTTATGAATAGAGAGTATTTTGACAACAATAAACGAATTTGTTGTTGCATAAGTATTAAAAAGAACAAATAAATAAGTAAATAACTTAGCTAATTAAATGTTTAGACCAAGTGCTCCCCATTGTTAAAGTATACAAAATACATTTACATTTACAGTTTTACAAACGATCTCTAAATGTCAAGCAGAATTTAAATAACGTTTAAATGCATATTAAAGATTTACAGTTATGCACTGAAAATACAATTCAAGTTAAACAATAAACACTTAAATACATTCAAACGCCCTGGCTTGAAAATTAAAGCTGAAAAAATGGCTGAAAGTCACTTCATAATTGATGCAACCAGAACTAAAAAGCTGCAACAGAATCACTCAAAGAACAATGCGCTGTGTAGAAGATAAAGCACAACACCAAATTCTAGCAAACACGATTCACACTCACGTATAATATCAATAACCAATTGAGTGAGTCAAATTTCTGATCTCTGCGAATTGGTCTGACTCAAAATGAAAGCTGCATAAACATGGCGGCCATTCCCCAAAGTCTCGCTCACTCGATGAGCGAATCGCTGTGCGAGGGGAACAGCTCGATGTGCATTGGTCAAGCTGAAAGCGCTGTGCCGTAAAGCTCACTCATAGAGAATATCTCAGGCCGAAATCACATTGCAGCAAAGCTATTGAGTAAAAGTTGATGATATAAAGACTCATTTATTTTGTATATTTTCAAACTTTATTTTGAGTACACTTGAGTAAAATATAAATATCAAAGCAAAACTACATTGAGTTAATTAATCAATTAGTCTCTCTCAATATACAACTTTAAAGCATCAGGAATTGAGTGAAAGACTCAAGACTCAAGTGAGAGCCAACACAGCGTTGCCAACTACTTTATCAATAGGCATTTGGCAGTTAAAGTTTGAATCAAGAAAAAAAAATAAAGCTAATGCAAAACAGGGCGAAAAACAACTTAAACTAGAAAACAATGTAATTTCCCATATGTAAATGTGTAAGAAGTCAATGTCAATATATACAATACATAAAACAAATAATTTACAGTGGAGTTCATTAGTTAAATGTCAAAGTAATTGAAATACGAGAATTGAAAACTAAAACTTAAATTTAAATCGAATTAATCCACATTGTTGTTGTGATCTGCAGAAACCAAAATAAACGTTAAACATACAGAATTACCTTAAAAAAATCAAAAACTTTAAATTTATTTTCTGCCTTGCAATTTATATATAAAAACGTCGACATCCACACGGTAAAAACTTAACGGTAATATAAACTTGTTAACAAAATAATTTCGCTTTGATATGTCTTACAGACCATGGCTAAATTTTGACACAAAGTGGGACTTACAAATATATATATGTATATAGAGACAATAATTGATTTACTATTAATTTGTTAAGACTATGATTAAGGCACCTTGCAGCTTGGGGGCGTGGGGCATGAAGGCGTGACAAGCTAACGGTCACAGCATCTGCACAAAGGCCAAGCTCAGCAGCGAGCCAATGACCATGCCCACACTGAGGCCGGCGGCCATTATAGATGCCGCCAGCTCCTTCTCATGCTGCTTGACCGATCTGTAAAGGCAAATTCAAATATAAGTGCTTGTTTTTTACAGGGTATTCGCACTAAGCACTCGCCTGGGCGCCATGATGAGCAGTATATTGGTCAAGTATCCATTGGAAAGCGCAAATATCACAACCATGGCCATGAAGGTGTAGTCGTGCTTCACCAACGTGGGCAGAAACTGATGCTCGCTGCTGTTGGAGCAGAGGAAGCAGGGCAGGAGAACCACACGCGCCACAGTCCACATCAGCGTCGTGAACTGATTCCTGGGGCACTCCAGCCAGCCGGCCAGGAGGCGGCCAAAGTAGTCGCCGCAATTGAAGAACAGGTAGTTCACTACGGGCAGGTAGTAGACATCTGAAAGGGCAGAGAAATAGTTGAAATGCTATGCAAATCTCTTGGGGATTCTGTTAGCTCCACTTACCAGTCCACTCGCTGTGATTGGCGGAATGCTCGGATTGCATAAGTACAGTCACCGCCGGATAGACGGACAATGTTGTGGCGTACAGCAGAACAAGGCACGAGGCCTGCACATAGATCTTGCCCAGCACCTGCTGAAAGATCGGCTCAAGTGCCACGCCCGTCTCCTCTTCCTGCCGGCTGTGAGAGGGCAGCGCGCTGATCACCTTGAACTTATCGCCGCCCGCCAGATAATACTTGAAGTACGCCTGGCGGGACATCAGCACATAGCAAACGATGCAGCCGAGGATGAGCAGAGCGCCCATAATGAAGAACACAAAGGCCGTGGCGGAGGGTCCGCTGTCGAAGGCGAGCACCAGCAGGAGGGCCAATGCCGTTATAATACCGCCCAGCGCCTGACCGCTGACCACAGCCGTCATATACTCCGAGGGAAACAAGCCAGCGACGCCATACAGAGCGCCCGACATGGTAGCAGCAGAAGCTGAAAATATGCATGAATATGAATAATGATTTGCTATATAGAATATATATATAGATGGTAAGTCATCCACTCACTGTTGAGTATGATCACAATGATGAGGGTGATCAGAAAGAACTGCTCCTGCCACCGATCCGTGTTCACCTCCACGAAGCCCGTCGTGATGCCAAAGAGCACGAGGATCGTGAGCAGCGTGCCCAGCATCTTGGTGCGCAACGACACATGATGGCCATAAACGGCATTCAGCAGCAGGAATGTGGTGCCCGATATGGTCGCCGTCAAGGCCAAGTCGCAGGTGAAGCTCTTCTGCAGCGGCGTCAGCTCCTCGTCGGGCTGGCTCTGGTTGAGCGTTGTGTTGCGGAACTTGTATTTCCAATACTGCAAAGGGAGGGAAAAGGGGAGGGAATTGAATAATGTGAGTGAGTGATTGACTTGATGATACTCTGTAATGGTTGAGGGAAACATAATCACGGAAGAGTTAAAGTCGAATGTTGTTATCTACAGTGTGATAGGCTAAATGATACCCTGTTATATATTGTAGCTTTCATTGGACAATGCCCTATATATGTATATGTTGCTCTACTATGTTTAATTGAATATAAAGTGATGAACAATACTCTGTACGTTCTTATATATACTCGTATTTTGCATTAGTGCAATTTAATGGCGATATCTATATCATTATGTTAATCTAGCTGGCGCGGCGATACCCTGTAAGCTGACCTTTAACAAATTCGAGTATAGCATGACCTACTAAAGAATAGATCTATAATATATTATATCAATTGGGAGACAGACTAAAAGCTACCGTATAAAAATTCAAAATAAAATTCATTTGCTTTTGTATAATCGAAGCTCTAACAAATCCTGTATTTTCATTAAATTTCAGATTTTTGTATTCAACAATTATCTATGAGTAACAGTAAGTCCGGCATATCCTATACGGCCAACTAATTAGTCACAGGGTGAGCGAGTCCAAAAAGGCACTAACGGTTAATCAATTGCTCGATGAGCAACGACGAAAGGGTAGGGGAAGCAGAGTTTGACTCAACCGAAATAGCGCAAACAAAGAAAAACTAAAGATGATAGCAACAATAACAACAACAACAACAGCCAGACGAGAACGAGAATAACAACCATAAAAACACAATGCTAAACTGGAGATAAGAAAAGTCTTAGACAGCGACGCAAGTGTTTTATACAATGCAAATGCGGGTTCAGTGGGTCGAGAAGGAGCGAGCGAGCGAACGAGCGAGCGTGAGAGAGAGGGAGAGAGGGCTAGTGTACTGTCACACTACTTACATCTTCGGCTGTGACGAAAAAGTTCCACGGCGTCATCGTGGCAATGCCGAGCAGGTAGAAGACACAATAGGTAAGGGCAGCTCCGCTGGTCGGCGCACTGGTGAGCTGGACGACCTCATCCTGATCGCGCTCCAGCAGACAGCGTTCGTCATCATCGATGTTATACTGTGGCAAAAATGCGGGCACGAAACCAGCGTTCTCCTGTTCTCCATCCAGCATTGGCTCATCCGGCTGCTGCTCCGATTGCTCCTCCTCCTCCTGCTCGTTGAGCAACTGTTGTTGATCGTCCCTCCGTTGCATTCCACAGCTGTTTCCACTTCTTGTTTTATAATCTATTTAGCTTCATCAGCAACAACAATTCACCCACACACATGTGCTATACATATATAATATTTATTTATATCTATATTGAAGTGTTGCTAATTTCTCGCCTCGTATTTAATTTCGCTGAGTCGCGATTTCCCTTCTTTCACTCCACTCCACTCCCGTCCGCACACTACTGCACTGCCCGACGCATAAACAATTATTAACGTTTGTGTTTTGTTGAAATAAATAGAATTGTTTTGGTTTTTGTTCTGCTCAGAGTTGCATTTTCTATTTTGGTATTTTTATAGTTCGGTATTTTTTGTGTGGATGTCGCGCTGCCACACTGTTTGCAGTTTGATATGCTGGTGACACCCATATGTGGCATTCCCTCTAATTAATTTTCTTTTGCTGCATGTAATTTTGTTTAAAACAAAGATAAGTAAGCTTAATTTAATTATATGAGGTATATAAAGTTTAGCTATATCAGCTATATATACCTATTTTTGTTTTTTTCTTAATATTTTATTCATTATAGTTGATATATATATGCATACATAAAAAAAGTTTATGAATATATCGCAGCATTCTGTATATATTTATTTTCAATATGTATTAAAAAATACGAAAATAAAATTTAAAAAGTTGAAAATATTAAATAAATAACGAGTAAAACCAATCTTCTCTTTATGAGTTGCATCAATGCGTAATATTTTATATATCAATTATACCCATAACCTGATATATACCTTATTTTGAATGGTCAACAAAATATCTTTAAAAATAATAAAATTGTTATATATATAAATCGGCTATCGTTATTTGTAGTGTATCATAAAGTCGACTTTCTTTCTGTTGATGCACAGTTACTTGTTTTGCTTTTGGACTTTGAGAGTTTTTGTTTTGCTTTTGGCTCTCAGTTCGTTGAAAACGTGCAAACGAGACGGACGTCACTTTTCGTGTCGCTTCATTGTCGCCAACGCGTCGCCGTCGCTCGGAGTCGGAGCCCAAACATTTGCTTCACATTTAAAGAGAAGAAACAGTACAAGAAATATATGTGATTATATTTACTTGGTTAATTGCGACTGAAAAAGAAATACGATACAAAAAGGAAAGTTAAAAAAAAAAAAAACGGACGCAGCTTCCTTTCGGCAAACGTTTGGGAGTTTGTGTGTGTGTGTGTGCATGTTTATGTTTGTTTGTTGTTATTGTGTTTGTAGCTGTTGTTTCGTATTAGGCAAGCAGCAAAACGTGATATACAAATAACAACAGTGACAACAACAGATAAAGCCACGCAGCAGCCAGATAAAACAAAAATTGCGCGCCAAAAAGCAGCAGCGAAACAAAAGGATTTATAAAACACGCACACGGTCAGCATATAAAAAATACCTATACAAGCGCAAGCAGCTGAGAGAGCAGTCAATATAGCAATAACAACAACAGCTACAGCAGCAGCATCAGCTACAAATTCAAAACAGAAGCCCGCAAAGACGCAGTCTGCGAAAAATTCCAGTTTCATCTTGATTTCACCACTGCACAAAAAGGACGCCCAGAAGGCGACGACACTTGAAGCATTTGGCTGTGTGGTGAGTTTATTATTTGAGTTTTTTTTAGCACGTCTCTTTATTTTTTTGGTGCACTGTTTGATTTGGACGGCGCAAACATTTGACGAAAGTGCAAAAGTCAAGGCTCCGCTGTGCTGATTGTTTGACCTTTGCCATGGCATCGAGTGTGCACAGTCCTTGACAAGCCTTGTCATTGGCCCTGCACTCGTAACCCTTACCGTTGCTCAGGCAAGCACAGTGGTTGCCTTTCTGCTGAAGCATTAGGAAATTCGTTAAGAAACGCTTCAAAGAAAATATTATTGGAAATCCCATGTTGATTAATGCACTGTAACGAAATCACAGTCTGACGCTTCAGCGTTACATCAGGTAGAAACAATATTATCAGATAACAGATTTATTGTCAAGGCCTTTGTTCTCTAAGCCATTGCAGCGAATCGGCTTTGTAACGGAAGCTGCTTATTTATGACGTGCGAGAGGGAGAGAGATAGCGCTGGGAATTTACAAAATCTGCTTAGCTTAATTGTTTTTGGAATTGAGTGAAAATATTGATGATCGCTGCAGCCGTCATTGAAAGGGAACTGTTTTAAATTAGAAAACACTCAGTTGCCTACCTTTGAGTGGAATTTCGATACTGGAATTTATTTAGCTATTTCTTTTTGTGACGCACCCTGTAGCCAAAGGCGTGTTTAGGATTTGAAAAAATAAAATAAAATAAATAAATAAATACATATATAAATAAAACCAACAAAAAAGTTGATGTTCTATATCTGAATGCCTTCAGCATAATTCATAATAAAAGCAAATTCCTACATAAACCTTATCTTGCTATTACAGCAAAGCCAAAGACCCACAAAATAACTCATGCCGCTTTAATATGTAATTGATAAAGCGCAGAACACTCAAACCCAAAAAAATCCGCTTCACCAATAAAAATAAATAACAAATGGCCGTGCAATTATCATTTGGGGACAATCTAATGACATTCGGGTTCACTGTGCTTTGGCCTCTGGCTGCTTGCGCTTTCTCCTCATTGCGCTCTTCTTCATAATGCGCTGCGTCCTGTGTCTAAGTGCATGTGTATGTGTGTTTGTGTGCCGGTAATCAAACGTCTAGACGGGGAGATGATGTTGCAGCTTCTTTCGGTTCACTCAAACTCCTGTTCAAGGCGCAGACACACACATACACGCACACACGCACACCGTGAAACATGCCTATATGCCAACATACTTGCACATAATCCCTTTTTATTGCGCTCTCGCCACGAAGAGGAGTCAAGCATGAAGAGCGGGAGAGCGAGTTAGAGTGCCGTTGAGTTCTGAGTGTGAATAATGGGCGTGGGAAACTCCACTCCACTCAACTGAGGTCGTCGTCAACGTTGTTGTCGCCGTTGACGTCGTCGCCGCTCGTAAATTACAAAACATGGTTTTATTTGTCAAAATTTGAAACTTATTTGAACAGGCGCCGAGCAACGGCCAGCAAGTCGACAGCGAGAATCGGACAGAGCTCCTCAGTTCCAGTTGCCAGGCGAGTTGTTAATTTTTGTTATTTTTGTTTGTGTGCCTTTTGCTGCTGTTTATGTTTTGTTGCTCGTGTGTGTGATTAGCATGCTAGCTCAGTGCGCTCAGTTCGTTCTGCTTGTGTGTGTGCACAAGAGAGAGCCCTTATGAAAACACTCGCCGACATACTGGAACGCACTCTACACACACAAACACATGACTATGGACTTTTTCGTCAATGAATGAATTTCTAATTGGAGTTTTTATCTTAATGGAATTTATTGAGTGTGTTGTGTACAATAAGCTATGATTGATAAAGTGTGCGTACACGCCAACCCAAAAGATTGTGGTGGACATGCTCTTTTGATCTGCGGGTTGATTGATGGCTCTCGCACACTTTGATCATCAATTTGATTGGGAATTGCATAGAAATGATGTGCTTGTATTTGTGCACTCTCTCCTTGGTCGCTTCCGTCACATTTATTTCGGAAGCTATTGTCGCATAATCCACTTGTTTTTTTTTTGTGCATATTTGCATTGTGTTCATTCGGTTTACAGTTGTTTTGTTCGAGCATTGCTGCCTTCAATGACGCAGTTAGGCTCAAGCTAAAAACTCGCGCTTGTTCCCGCTATTTTTGCTGTTTTTGTTTTGTTTTATCTTTTCGCTCGTGTGTTACAATAATAAGTAAATGAGCTAATTCGACGCCATTCCCACTCCCAATTACGGTGAGTGCCCCGCTGACTGGCAATGGGTATTGGAATGGGAATGGGAATTGGAATGAGAATTTGCGAAAAGAGCGCCAAGGCAAGGTCACTCAAAACAATGGGCAAGAATGAGAATGAGAGCGAGCTTAATGCATGAATGAAGTACACGATGCGATTACCGTATTCGTGGTATGTTGTGTGCGTGTGTGTGTCTTTGTATGTGTGCGCGCTTGATTACATATCATTGTAGTTGGTTTTCTATGTGAATTTTTGTTGTTGGTGTCGATTAGCCATTTTTGGGAATTTGTGAATGCGCCGTTACTTTATATGGTCATGTTTTGTGTTATGTGCGTTATTTCAATTGCGTCTTGATTAGCCAGTTTTGTTAGTGCGCAAATCTTGTGCTTTTCTCACCCTCTCTCTCCCTCTCTCTCTCTCTCTCTCTCTCTCTGTCTCCTACTCTCACTCTCAGTTTGGATCTCACCTCTGCAGCTGACCAAATGTAGTTGAGCGATTGCGATTCCGGCTTATGCAATTCATTATGGCCACAATTCGCTGCAACAACAACAAAATGCAATTGAATCGCCGTTTGGTAATGAATGCCACACGGCAAGACCCCTTACCCCTTACCCCGATCCTAACTAACGCACGGCCAAGTAAGTCTTAGACAAAACTAAAAAAAAAAAAATAATAATCACAAAAGAAATAAAAGTGAAAACTTGTTTTGCTTTCTGTTGTTATTGTTTTCATGTACACACAGGGTGTACATGGTTTATGTCCGCTGTTTTGTTTTATGTCTTGCATTTGACTTTGACTTTTCAACTGGCTGTCGTCATCATCATCCGCATCATCATCGTCATTGTCAGCTAGCCACACTGGTGCAAGATGTGTTAACAGCTGTAACATGCATTTATCTCTCCATTCCGACAATTTGTTGTAGTCCGATGTGCCTTGGCTTTTGCTGTTGTTATTGTTGCTTTTGCTTTTTATCTGTTCGCCCGATCGACAATTGTTGTGTTGGGTGGCAACCACTGTGCAATGACCACGACCGAAGCCACCACCGGCGTTGGCGCTTTCGATTTTTCTTGCCTTTGCAACCCCGCACGCAGCAACAACAATAATAATAAGAAAAGAAGAAAAACGAAAACAAAACCCAATTGAAGAAGGGGCAAAGTGAACAAATAAGCAACACAGCTGTGGCTGCCTCTTTAGCGCGCGCTCTCTCGCTCTCGCTGTTTGTTTGCCCCTTTGCCACCCAAGAGCCAAGAGAGCAAAACAAACAGAGACAACAACAACAACTACAGCAGTAGCTGCCAGCATGCGTACATTTGTTTGTTTTTGAGCGTGAGTGTGTGCGCGCGTGTGTGTGCGTGAAAGAGTCTTATTGGATATATTCAACTTGCGCTTGCACATTTTGATGATTTCCTGTGAACTTTTGGATATTTCAATGTAAAGCGACTTGTTGCATGCGATACACATCGCTTGGGCTACATGCGGCGGCGCCTTCTGCTGTTGCCGCTGCTGTTGCTGCTGTTGCTGCTGCTTTACTGTTAATGTTCTCTGCTTATTATGTTAATGAGGCTCCATCTAATGAGTTGCTTCTACATACACATGCATATGCATGTGTTTTTGTATTGTTTGTAGAAATGAACGCATAAGAGACATTTATTAATGAGCTTAGCCAATTCTAATGTTCCCTTGACAAAATCAAGAACTAATGAGAGCATTTCGAAATACCGTTTGTTGGAGTAATTATAAATTGTTTTTGTTTATTCTTTTTTTTTTAACTACCAGCTTGAACTTTGTTTCCGTTATTTGCATTACTTGAAGTTAACTTTACTCTTGATTTTTTGTTTAATTTTAAAGTATTTTATACCAAAAATAAATAAACAATTTCTTCTTTTATACTAAAATAAGTGAAAAATTTGATAATCGTAGTGATGATTATGCGTTTTTTAAATCTAAAAGTATTTTATATTAAAAAAAAAAAAAAAAAAAAACAAATTATGGTACTTCATTGAATATTGAACTGAAGAAACAAAAATTATTTTCATAAAAGTCTTAAGTCGGTAATAAAATTCACTAATCTGAGTATATCAAATATTTCGAGCATATAAATATCTTAAGTACTTAAATAACTTTAATTGACAATTTGATGCATTCCATTAATCACATCCGGATTTTCGTGTAATCTGCTAATGGGATACTTTCCACTCAACGCTTACATCTTTTTATATGTAACCATATTTTTATTATATTTTAAACCTTAATTTTTTTGCAAACCTTTTAATGAGCTTGGTCAAAGTGAAAGGCCAAGTGCGTCTTTTGTTCATTTGTTTTTAATATTTTTTCATACACTTTTTTTTTGGTTGGCTGTAAAATGTTTGTGGCAACAACATTTGTTGCCTGAATCGTTGCAATCTGCGATTTTGTTATTGGTTAAGTGCGGCAATTTTGTTGCGCCTCTCGTTTGGCTTATATAAAGTGCCACACAGGTTGTCCGCAATGTTGCATCTCTGTCTAGCACGCACACAGTTACACCTGCTGCATATTTCTTGTTAAAAGCCAAACGTTATTTTATTTTTGAGCTTTTGATTGGCCAATTTGATGTGTGTTGCTGCTGCCTCCACTGCTGCGGCGGTTCGGCTCGAAGCCGCCTTATGAAGGCCATTTGTTGTTGTAATGCTCACTTACACGCATTATGATTTCAGATATTTCTTTCAAAGAGGCCGCTGTGTGAAATATCTTAACGGCAGCCGCTAACTTGTCTGGGATTACTCTCTCAAATATGCCTAATGGCCATTATGCAATGGCAACGGCGAACGCTATAAGGAAATCAAGTTGTGAAGACTTGAGTAGAAATATTCCATGTATAGCCCGTCCGATTTTACACTCATTAAGGCAAAAGAAAATTGCAATTTGTACTTGAGCAGAAATCTAAACAGTAGCTCTCTGAAATTATGAGGTGAATGTGAACATAAAAATGATTTTTATAGTTCATAAAGCCATAGATCATAAAGTTTATCATTCGTTAGTTAATTGCATCTGAATGCACTTTGATTAAGCAAAAACAAAATTGTATTAAAGCAACTCAATTGAAAGAATTTCATCAGCAAACCGAATCAAATTTCAGATATATACTCTATGCATATGTGTATATAGTATATATCTGCTCTTGACTTTTGCCATCTGGCGATTACTTAATGCTGTTTCTCTTGTTTCTATTCTATTCTATCAGCAATAAAAGCTCTATAAAAGCTTCTTATCTTGCATTACGTTTGCGCTTTTCATTCTTTTTAATGAGCCATAAAGCAACTGCTTTAAGATAAAAGAAATCTATGAGATTATTTTAAGAATAATATTGAAATATATTTTATATTCTATATGTATATATGTTCATATACTATATGCATATAAATTATATATTAGTGTATCCCTAATTCACTTAAAATTCTACAATTCAGGTGTTGATAAGCTGGCAAAAAAAAGCTGTTGTCGAGTCTGTTTAATCGCACTTGGTTCGTTTGTCTCCCCCCATTCGATAAAAATTGTGCTTGAATTGGCTATTTGGTTGATTGGCCTGGGTCTGGGGGGAATTACGAAATTTTCTTTAAATTAACTCTACTCTGAGCTGTTCGAAAAATGCCAGCGAATAACTTACTAGAATGCTTTCAGAATACTTTTTAAATGAGAAAGAGCTTGAAACGGGGCGTTTCGATTGTTGTATAGATTCTTGGTGAATATTTTGTTAAGTTAGGTATTCAGACATGAATATGAATATCTAGTTTAATTTATACAACAGTATACCATTATGTATTTGTATATATAAATTATTCAATATTCGACAAATTATTCCATTTATTAATAGAAACATCAACTCTAGTGAAAGCAAATTGATTTACATATTTGTGAATTGAATGGAGTTGAAATGAATTCTGCATAATCTATATAGTTTAACTTTCAAATTTGTTAGTTTTTCTACATTTTGTTTCCTTATTGTCTGAGAACTTAGATAAGTTAACGTTCTTAATCGCAGACAATGTCAAATCTTCGTATAATAAAATGCCTATATTATCTGTTAAATTCCTAGACAGATTCATAGATAACAAAAATCTAACAGGTCACACCTTAGTCTTATCTATAAAGACAATGCTGGTCTACAAATTCCTTAGGCTCTCTCACTCAAGCATCAAGTCAAAGTCAAATTTACTTGTGCTAATATTTATGACGATGTTTATACTTTAAGCACAGTCAAATAGATTTCAAGTGATATTAATATACAGGGTATCAGTCTATCGAGTACTTTTACTACATTTCATAGATGTTGGTGTATGTTTTTTTGAAAACGTGCTGTCAGCCGCAATTTGTTTATCGTAAATGTTTATGCGCGCTGCTTTTTTAGTTGTGCTTTGTGTGTTGTTTAGGTTGTTTATGGGGTATGCCAAGAACGCCACATGGGAGCCCGAGAATCGACAACTGAGAGTCGAGAACCGAGAACCGAGAACCGAGAACCGGGACCGGGAGGCTAATGCTTTGCTTTGTATAAACAAGTCATAGAATTTTTAGATCCGTTCGTGGAACGGCCATCGACGTGTGGCTCTGTGAACAACGGAACGGAACCCCAAGCCCAACAGCTGAAACTGAATAGAAACCAGACCAGACCAGACGAACGATTCGCGGAAAAGGTCAGTGGGCACGTAATATTAGTCGGTTCCGAAATATTACTTTTTTGTGTGTGTGTGTTTTTTTTAAATATTTCGTTTAATTTTTGTTTTTGGACAGTTAAAGTCGCAGGTTATTGCGCAATGTACAAATTGTGTCCGGTTTTATTTACGACTGACTATTTTCTTTTTGGTGGCACTTGTCAAAAGTGGCAAAAAAAAAAAAAAAAAAAAAAAAAGGAAAAAAAAATACTAAAATATAAAAACTAAAAACTAAAAGCGAAAAACTGGTCACAAATTAAACTGAAAATTGCTGCGCAACGCAACAAGACGACAAACGATGTCGGTGCGGCAAATTTCAAGTTGAATGAATGAATGAGTGAGTGGATGAGTGGTGTGAGTGTGAGTGCGAGTGCGAGTGTGAGTGCTTGTGGCAAGCAGTGAAAGCCGAGTAAGCCACTTTACGGCTGACTTACATTGTGAATTGTGAGTCGTGAATGCCTATTTGGAATGCGACTTCCTGTGGCGGCTGCTGCTGTTGCCGCTTCTTCTGCATTCGCTGCACATCTCCCACTGGGCGACAGTTGCACTCCCGTAAGACAACAGCTAATGGCAAAACATGGGGCGCAAACACACACACACACACATACACACAGAGACACAGAGCTAATTTACCATTACCGTGAGTCAGCTGAGCGTATAAATGGATGCCCCGCCCCCCCCCTATTTGTTGCCCAACTCCCCATCTAATGGGCCACAAAATGAGCAAGCCAATAAATTCTGACACGCCACTAAAATTTCGAATTGAAAGGAAAAGCTAAACTAAAAACTAAACTAAATCGGCTAGATCTTTCACCTAAACAAACGTCGCTAATTGAATGCCTTATACACGTCTGAGTAAACAAAAGAGGAAAGCTATATAAATCGATCGTAAAATATATATATAAATGTCATGTTTTAAATAAGTCTATAAAAGACAGCCAGCTAGGCAAACAGAAATACTTTTTGAATTCTGTAACAATAGATTTGCTTAGCAGTTGTTAAACAATTCGATTTGATTATTTTATACAATCTTTTTTTTTAGTCTGTGATAAAGCAACAGATTTTCTTTTCTATTTTTGTGCACAATATCAAGATGAATGTCTTATAGAAATTGTATAATATGAATCACGTTTCATATAATTTGGCTTATACGTAGAGAAAACTTGCGCCAGATGTTCAAATGATTTCATAGTATTCTTTGTTTAGCTACTTATTCATTTATTTATTTTTTTTTTTTTTTGTATTTAAATTTTGCTAAGAACGAAAGCTAGTCAAGCAGAGAATCGGAAATGCCAGCTCAGCACTTAATAATCCGAATTTTTTACTAAGAATTATAATACAATTATAATAGTCTAACGATTTCACATTAAATTCTATAATATATTTCCATATTAATATAATTTTACTAGTTATGCTCTAGAAATCTTTATCATTTGTTTATTATCTTCCTACATAAATATATTTAAATACACAAATTGATTTAATTAATTGTTAAAAATCTTATATATATAAAGTTATGTTTAGGTAGGTATATAATAGTAGAATATAGTGATTGATAATTCATTACTACAATACTATAATTACTATTATTAAGAATAGTATAATTTAATAGAATATAATTTACTATAATATTTATATAATAACATTGTTTGGCATATTACAATTTTGTCGGCTATAAAGAATTCCTTTAGAACTGTTACATATTAAGCAATGCAACTGAGATATCCTTGGCAAGGGTGAGATCTATAACTTCGCAAGGTGTGTGTAGATGCCTGTGTGTGTGTGTTTGTTTATGTGTATTTCTAGTGCTTTTTGTGGGCGGGTCTCTTGGGGTCGAGGTCTTTGAAAAGTCGCGTGTGCCGCGTGGCGTGTCGTGTGTCGTGTGTCGGCTCGGCCCGTTTAATGTCAAGCAGACAAACAAGCCAATAACAATAACAATACCAATAACAAAATACCAATAGTAAATACCGCTAAATGGCAATGACTAACACGCGCCTACAATGGCTGCCCGCCCGCGGATGATTCCGGCAGTACTTCAAGAAGATATATAAAACGCACGAACTATAATAACTGGCAAGTCGTGCGACGAAAGTGTGAAAATAAGTAGGGAAATTATGGTTTGCAGATTGCGTTTTACAGCCTGTCTGAGTTACTTATCTTCTCAGTTTTAATTACATTTTTATAGAATTTTATATAATGAGAATTTATGTGTATTTGTGTTCTGTTTTATATTTTATATTATTATTTATACTTATATTTATATACGTTTCTATTTACATTAAAGCGCTATAAATATTTTTGAAATTTGTTACTAATTACAGTTCAATTGAAAGGTTTAAAATTCTTTATCAAAGCTATAAAACATCTTATATACCTTAAATGTGAAAATTTTGTTTTGAATATTTTGCATATTTATTTAATTTTTTGTATTGTAGGAAACTTACAAAATGCTCTACAATTGCCGACATATGGTACGAATCTTCGGGAACTTCTCTGGTTTTGAAAACATTGTTTGCATACCTTTCAATCAGTGTTTGGCAGATACACTAGAAAGTGCCGAATTGTTCAAATAATTCAATAAATACAGAACCATTTGATTTCCTATATCATAGATATTTATTATTTTTGCCATTTCCACCCGTTTCGCATCTGAATTAGCCAATAGTCACTGTGCTAGAAATATGTTAAGAATTCCCAAACACTAACAGAGATTGCAAAAATCAACAAAAATTTTTATGCAAATTTTGATTAAACAAACCTCGCCTTGAACCAAAAAAAAAATATATATATATATATATATATATATATATATATATATGTTTATTGATCAGTTTAAAGGCGCACGAAATGTCTTTCAACAGGCGCAAATATTTGCAGGCACTCTAACTCAATATATATACATATATATTTACATATATACATATAAAGTATATTCAACTGTGAGCTAGACATAACTATGCTGCGACCGCCGCCGCCCCCATTCACGCGTCTCTGCTAGCGGGGGCTGCCACCTCTGGCTGGCGCTTTTGGGGGGCACACGGCAACAGAAAACAAAGCTCCTGCGACGCGGCTTGGCACATATTGTGCGGTCGTTGTTGCCGTTTGCTGCTATCCTGTTGAAAAATCAGGGAAATCTATTTATTGATGTTTTTGCCAAGGCTCCAATGGTGGGGCTCACATGGAGCATGGAGCATGGAGCATGGGGGACACGGGCTGTGGGGCCATGGCAACAGTGTTCGATTCGTGACGTTTATAGGCGCGAGCGACCCCTACGCTCAAGCAAGGAGAGTTGGATTGCGAAAGTTTAGACAAAAGCTTCGAAAGAGCTTTTCGCTGACGGCTCCTGCTCCTGTGCTGGCGACGTCACTGCTCCTGTTTTCGATGTGCGGCTCCTGTTGCTCCTGCGCGTCGTCCACGTGCGCCCGATTGCTGAACGCCTGCTGTTTTGAGGCGGAGTATTTGAGTTAGAGTTGTTGAATGGCGCGCTTCGCTCTGCCCCCCAAAATCAACGCCAGTTGCAAAACCCGAAAACAGCTCCAGCTCCAGCTCCGGCTGCTGTTGCTGCTGCTACAGCAACTCAAACTCCAATTTTCCGCCTGGAGAAATGTTGGCAGTTTTTGGTTTGGGCGCGAAGGAGGAGGAGGAGGAGGCGATGCTGCTCTGGAGTCAAGACAAGAAGTTGAATGTCTTAGACGCTGCATCTGCTCGCCCCGCTTGTTGTTGTTGTCGATTTATTTGATTTTATTTGTTTGCATTTGTGTGCGTGTGTTTTCCGTTACTCGTGTAGCGGCCATTTTCTCCATGGAGCCAATTAGCACCAGGCGAACAGACGCCCAGACAGAGACAGAGACTCTGCCAATCTGTGCGGGGGTGTTTAAGGTTGCTGCTGGCTGCTCCTACGCTTGCCCCTGAAACAGATACACATACGTACACCTATACACCTATACCTACACACACACACGCTCAGCTGGCATCCAGAGAGCCAATCGCACACTCAGCTTCCGTCGAGCTTTGGCCTTGTCCACGTATACAGCAGAGGCTGCCACAACAACAGCATTTTCACAGGTCAAGGCGAACACAATGCATGCGCGCGGCGCGCCACACGGACTGATTTTGCAGACTCCTCCTGTGCACTCAAAAAAAATGAAAAGCAGAGGCTGAGCAATGGCCCGAGCAAGGCTAATGAAGCTGAGTTGTAGGTTATATACATATAAATATGTATGTATGCCATGCCGAGAAAATGGAAATGCTGGGTATAATGCTTTTGTGAACATGTATGTGACAGGCAGGAGGAGGCGTGGCAGCACCCATGGGGAGCTGAACTGTAGCCTATGTAGCCTTTATGTCTGAGAGCACGCTTACTTGTTTATACATTGCATTTAACTTACATATTTGATTAATATATACATAAATCTATATGGATGAAACTAATAAATATTTAACATTGCTAGAATATGTTTTTAATATAATGTATTTAATATATTTTTAAAAAAGTTCTTATATATTTTGTATATGTTTTTAAATTAAATTTAAAATATGAATAAAGTCTGCTAGCAAAGTGTAAAAACGATTTACAATAAATTCACTTTAATTTATTTATCTTTTTTTTTCTTTTTGTATAATTCATGGCAGTTTTCATTGCCTACATTATGTAAATAATATTTAACTAAAAATAAAAAATAATAATACTTTTTTTTGGCAGTAAGAGTATAAGCAAGCGACTCCAGCATGCAAAGCTACGGCTATAAATATAATATATAAATATATAATATTCAATAATAAAGTAAATATATAAAAATAGAAGGAAACTCATATTTTAAACATTAAAAAAAAAAAAAATAGAATAAATATTACAACTTTTTAGTAAATTACAAATTTCTAGCTATAATGAAAATTGGATTTAAAAGACTTGCTATTTAAGACATAAAATATAGATATTCTGATACATATTCAGGATGATTTAATAATCTATAATATATATTAACCGCAAATTGGTAGGAAATTCGCTCAGTGTACGCTGCAGGCAGTTCATGTGTTGCTGCATTTCTCTTAATTTGATGTTCGGCTTTGTGTGCAAAGGGTTGCTGTTGGCATTGTGCGTTTAGCGTTGTTGGGAGGAGGCGGGGGTGGTGAGAGCGGAAAAGCTTTCACTTTCGTAGCATGCAGCCAGGATGAAACAATGGATGCGTTTTTGCATGTTGCCCCTGGTACGTGTGTGTGTGTGTGTGGCAGTTGTTCGTGCAACGCAAATTTGGGTCACTTGTCGCCCCATTGGCGCGCCATTGCATAAGCTCTGCCACCCATTTAAGGTGTTTCTCTCTGTCTCCCTCTGTCTTCCGCTCTGTGTGTCTCTCTGTGAGCTTCGCTGTCTTGCTCTCGTTTTCTCTGATGTTGCAACAAAATGAGGAAGCCTAAAATAGCAAAAACGCAGCCGCATTACGTTAGTTGTAGCAGCCATAGCTGCCTCTGCTGCTGGTAATCGATTGCAGTCGCTTGCCACGTCAAGTCCGCGTCCGAGTCGCAGTCCCAGTCCCAGTCCGGCTAGCTGGCCGGGCCAGTTTGAAGCCATAAGTCGCATTGATAAGAACAGCAGCTGAAAGCGAAAAGCAAAAGCAAAAGCACAAGCAAAAGCCAACGCGAAAGCGAAAGCCAATCAACCCATGGGGCAAGTGAAAATGCAAGTGCCAACTGTGTTTTAATCTCAGCGCCAACAATTAGAACAACAACAAAATCTGCAGCTTGACACGAGTTGTTGCAAAGAACAACTAAAGTGACTTAGTTACATTTGTATTTATTGCCTCTGGGTGTGGGTGGGATATTTATTTATTTTTGTTGTGCGTGTGTTGTATTTTACATAACTCTTGAAATTTTTACAAATTTTATTGTGTGTATTTATAGTTTTTGTTCTCAAATATATTTATATACATTCATATATAGCCAAATTTAAGTGTTATCTTTTCCATTCTGTGTACTTTGCGTATAAACATTCCTATAGACAATTGTGTATAAAACAAAAAATTCAACAACATGCAACGTCCGACGCCGCATATCTCGACGAGCATCATGAGCCGCATGTCCATCTTTGAAAGTGAGTTAAAGCTGAGCTGCAATGTCAAATCTTCTGATAGACAGCAGCAACAACAAAAACCGTATACAATATAGAAATATATATATATATATATAGCTGGTGAAATCTGTTTGTTTCGGATGTCTCTTGCAAATGCCTTTTGAAGCGTGTGCCCGATGAATTCGTAAGATATTTGGCCATAAGCTTTGTATTTTCTGCGAGAGAAAACTTCACACATTTTATAAGATCAACTAAGCAGATATCGAGCGTAAATAATATTTAAGCATTCAGTTGGTGTTTCAGCTAAATGTTGACTGCATCATACGATTGTGTGAAGAGTGCGGCCAAGGCAACAGGCAGCTGCAGGAGCGCTTCGATTGACATGATCTGAGAATTTCAAATGAAAGGAATATGTATTTAATTTGTATATGTTATATATATATTCATATTTGATATATATTTTATATATTTAAAACTGGGGTTTCTTTTAGAGTTATTGTTTCTGGTGCTTCATAAATTTCGTTTAGTTCAAATAATCTTTGTGTAATACACACATCTTTCTACAATGCAACATCTTAATTTCTGTCCTAAGGTGTCAGCACTATCAATAATCTTAATTAATTTCCATTCAAACTCAATTTACATTTTTGTTGTTATGTAAATTTGATTTGAAAACGCGTTGAAGTTCAAATTTCTGGAATTGGCTTTTTGCCCTCGAAAATTGTGAATGCGTTAATGTGATCAATATTGTTATACGATTTATTTATCTCAGCATACTTGATTTATGGATACCAGCAAAATTTTTCAAACAGCAGCCAGAGCGGGCTAAGTACAGGGTATTTGCTAGTCGGGCTTGTCGAAAAAAAGTGCCGCAGCTTGTTTAACTTGTTAATTTAACTGCTTAGCTTGCTCACTTTAGCTTAGTGAAGCTTAAGTTATTAGATATTAGATATATCGGCAGAGCACATTGAGTTGTGGAAGAGATCGGAGATGACTTGCCTAGGCTAGGGAAATGAATTAACTCTTAAGACTTAGGGCTAAATAGAATAATAGCCAAATTTTTTGCTGTATTTATTATAAAATGCATAAGCTTTTAATTTTCTCAGTCAACTGTTTCTTGTATTGTTTCACTCAATTGAGCAACAACTTTACAACTCCACAACTCAGATTGGAGCCAATTGTGCTGCGCCCAGCTCGAGTTGGCATCAATTTCTGTAGACCATCAATCAAAAAATCATTTGAAAAGAGTCGCAGCGCACAATTACAACAAATTAGCGTTCATTTAACACTGGGTTTACATTTCTTCAGCTCGTTTCAATGGCCGTGAATGGGTCGCAGCAACCTTTAACCTTTTTCTAGCGGCTGCAGGGTTATGAAAAGTATTTGAACATATGGCGCTGTTGGCCAATCGGAAATCGTATGCAAATCTTGATTGATTGATTGATTTGCATTCTCATTTGCATTGAACAATAGACGAATGTGTTGGACATGTCGAGGGCCACTTTGCGGCAGCTGCAAATGTGCGGCAGACGCCATAAATGATTTCCACTGTGCCATAGTTGGGCATGCAGACATGGACGACTCGGACGATTACGATTGCGATTGCGACTACGCGCTGCAGATTAACAAGTTTTCACTTGCGCAATAGGCTGAGCAAGGCAACAGCAACAACCCCAACCCCAACCCCGATCCCCATTCCCATTCCAAACCCCACAGAACTGCGCGACTAATGAGCTGTGCGTGTGTTGGTGGGAAATTAAGTCAAATGAAATAACAGTCAACAGCCTTTATAAGGGCCCGCCGAGCCCATGTGGAAGCTAATTGTATGCAATTTGTTTTCATCGAGTTCCTCCATGTCCGATTCGACCCACAATCAAGCAGACAAATGCAGCCAACAATTGGCTTCTTGTTGAGCGGCTGTCTCTGTGTGCGTGCGTGTGTGTATGAGTGCATGCATGTGTGTCTGTGTGTGTGTCTTTGTATATTTAATTTATCATATGAAAACTTGTAATTTTGTCAAGCAACACACATTACTTTTAGTTGTATGGAATGAAAGTTTTAATACCCTGCGCGAATTGAAGATCGATGAACAGGGCATATTGTCTGATCATCTAAAGTCTGCATATTCTGATCACCATCATTTGCATTTAGGCTCTCCATTTGTTCGGTTGTCCGTCTGTCTCTCTAGAATTTCTTTCATATAGACCTTATCTCTTATCCGCCTATATAGAAATGAATGAATCTGTCCGTTTATCCGTGTATACATTGATTTATTTAATTTAATCTAGCAAAAAAAAAAAAAAAAAAAAAACCATCTAAAATTCATTCATTTATTCCTTTGCTCATCCGTTTATCTACCTGTTTTTACTTTTATCTATCTTTCCGATAATCGTTTGCTAAATTTGTGCCCTGATAACATATCGATTATTCTAATATATATTTTCAATCTACAGTCAAAATTCTTGTGTAAGTCCTCATTTCAAATTTCAAATATATGTTAGGTTTAACCTTAAATTATGTTGAAAATCAACAACTTAATTATTTTTACTCAATTAAAAATATTAATATTAAAGGGTATCACCTAGTCGCCCTCACATATTTCTATAGTTTGCACTTCGTGAAACAAGTTTGGGGCAATGGAAAATTCAAGCTTTACTTCATATGACCCGCAATGCAAGAAAGTCATAGAACTAAGCGCGCTTCAAGTTAAACTAGGCATGACACTTAAGTACAGTTAGGCCCGGGTCATATATCATCATATCAAAAGAGCGACACGTAGCATAATTGAAAACTTTACGCTTGCAGTGATATGCATATGGGTTAACGATCAGGAGCCCCTAACTGTAGAAGATAGAAGCCTCAACATTTGTTTGGCAATCTATTAGGCTTAAGGAGAGTTGACTATAAAAATCCCTAACCCCAAATGAATAACTATTCTTCTTGATAATAGAGCATATAACTGGAGAAGTGTAAAACTAGAATCTAGAATTTTTGCTATTATGTTTTGGGTCTATACGTTATCTTAATAGTTTGCAATAACTCATAGCTATAACTTCATATATAATACATATAATATTATACAATATTATTTATTTATCTTTGGGCATATGAGAATTCTCGATCGTTTTATTAACTTTCTAAGAGAAATGTAGGTCGAAAACTAAGGCAAAGAAAAGCAAATCTCTTTATTAAGTAATATACAAATACATCTATTATATACAGGTATATATATTCATATATCTATTATATATATATTTGCATATATATATATTTGCACTATTCAACATTGGGTCAACTCCGCCATTAAAGACCAAACGATGTTATGCAGTCTCGGCCGTATAATTATGTTGTTCCGATGCCAAATGCCTCGGTGAACTCGAAGACACATTTAATACCCGAAGTCATTAAATTTGGTATGCAACACTCTGCTAGCTGTTATATGGTATATGCCATGTGGCATGTGGTATCGTATGGTCTGGCACGGCATGGTAATACTTGTGTATAGACGTATATATTCATTTGCCTCCCCACTTATTCATTTCGTTTTGCACATTTGCATAAAAATTTGCTCATATGCCAAATGTGCGTTATGACTCAAAATAGTTTCCGAATTGATTTCACGCTTTTAAGTCGAATATATTTTTGAGAAACGTTTTTTGTTGAGAACATAAATTTGAACGACTTTCACAAAGCGCGTTTGCGTCGACTCAACGGCATTTCTTTCAGTTTCTTATCAGCAGCTATTAATCTAGTTCTGGCTCTGGCTAAAAAAAAGTTTTTTCTACTGTTTTTTATTTTTTATGTTTTTCTTTTTTTTTTTTGTTTGTTGCTCCAGAAATGTGCGCCCAAATGTGGGTTATTATGGTGACGGGGCGAACAAAGCGCTGCAAAGAATTTCAGAATTGACTCGTCTGTGTCTGGGTTGGCTTTGCCTTTGGCTTAAAGCGGTTGCTGTTGCTGCTGCCGCTGGTTCTTTTTTGTAACAGATAGGCAGTTTTCTGCTGCTTCTTCTGCTTGTCTTTTTTTTTTTTTTCTTTAGTGTAACAACAAATTGACAATGACATGAATGCAAAGAAATATTTAACCTTAATAAACGAGCGCGACTCGAGAAGACATCGACCGCTCTTTTGTTGTGACTGGCTCATATATCTTTCTTGCTGTTTGTTGTTGCTGTTTGTTGTTGCTGTTTGTTGTTGCTGCTGATGCTGCTGCTGTTGGGCATTGTTTGATTTATGGAACGAAGGCCAAGTGCCAATTAAACTTAGTAACTGACAACGATTCTGATGCCACATTTATTTAATGCTCATAGAAAGCTCAAGACGTTCGTAATATTGATCGGCATTCTCTTTATCTTTATGCAGATACAGCGACGCGTAGGCATAGTTTGGCCGAGCACTCGATAGACACAATGATGTCCATGTCCACCTCGCCGCCAGCGACGCCCACGGGCGTCCAAACGGATGCTGAAGGCCTCATATTGCCAAAGAAGCTGATCAACCCCTGCATGGAGAACACCGATCGCAAGGAGCTGCATCGCGAGCTCAAGTTCAATGCCCGCATGTGAGTAGTAAATGAGTAGCAAATTGAATTGATTAACTGATCTCTCTACCTCTCTCTCAGTGGTAAGAGCGTGCTCAATCAGAAGACGGAACTTCAACGTGCCTATGAGAAGCAAAAGGAACGGCATGCAGCGGCCATCGAGCAGCATTCACCCGAAGCGGAGCTGGCTGGACTTAAGGGGGAGCTGGGGCGCGTGATCATGGAGCGGGCCCAGAAGCATGGGGCAGCGGCACAGAAGCAGGATGCCGACGACGCTGAGGAGCGTCAATATGTCAATCCCGAGTATTTAAATGTGCGCGCCAAGCTGCGTACGGCGCATGCGCCCAATTAGAAACAAAAAAAAACAAGAAAAACAAAAAGCAAAAAAAAGAATTAAAATAAATGAGAAAATTCGGTAATCTTTTACAGAGCTAATCTTAGTTGTGAGCCAACCAAATTTCTGTTTAATTAACTCAACGTTTTATGTGTGTGTTAACCAATCTAATTAGTATTAGTCTTTATACTTTGTTTATATCTCGAACGTAAATTTAGTTCTTTTCATCTATATTGATATTAATGGATAGCTTGTAAGCCATAAGATTATGTTGTCTAGTGCTTCTTTTGTTCTATGTTTAATGACGATAGTTTATTATGATTACGATTACGATTAAGTTAAGATTAGGATTTCTGCTTTGTGTATAAGAAAACGAAAGCAAAAAGTGTATAAAGTTTTTTAGTTGATTAACGAAAAAAAAAAAAACGTTTCTTCTTCCAAAAAAACAAACCCCAACAAATTGGCTGAATGAATGTATGTTTAGATATAGTCATAGGTTTGCGATATATGATAAAACAGGGGCAGTCGAAGATGGAGTCTAGCAGCTAAGCCAACCGAATGTTTCGAGAGTTAAAGCAAAAGTGAAACAAACTTATATAGTGTGTATATGTTTATGAACTATTTTATGTCAAGCGACTTGTTGCAGTTGCAGAAAAAATCTAATAAAAAAAATGCTATGTATACAACATATAAATATATATATATATATATATACATATATATAAATAATATATCTATATACACAACTTTAGTTTTCTGGTATTAATAAATTTTATTGTAGCTAAACGTTAAGAAAAATCTTCTTTATTGTTATTGTTGTTCTCTCTATTTCTTTCCCTTCTTGCCGCCCTTACCTTTCGGCGGTGGAGCGACGGGCTGCTCCACCACCTAAAATAAACAAAAGAATTTATATACAAGGTTAGCACATGTACAGTTATAAGCATTAAATCTCCGGCGCTTACCGGTGGCTTGTTCGCCTCCTCCCGTTGGGCAAATATCTCGTGAACTTCAGCAATTTTTCGATGAAATATCGGTATCTGTTCTCGGTAGAATTTTAAATCGTCTACGGCCTTTGATAGCTTGTTGCGTGTTACTTTGATCTCGTTGTCGACTAACTCCATACTCGTCTCATATGCCGATTCCGTTTCGCTAATGCGCCTCTTATAATCCGCTAGCTCCAGATCGTAGGCCAGATAACAGAGATCCGTAAAGTAGGTGAATTCTTTGGCACGATCTTTGTAAAAGTTTAGCTCGTCCTCTATGGCCTACAATAGAAGTTAATTTTTAGATATTCGGAAATCATACGTAGCTCTACCTTAATGTCAAGTTCGTCGCTCATGAGGGACTGTTCCATTGTTGTTTGGGCCCAATTGATGCGATATCGCGCCTCAATCGGCACCGCAACTGAAATAATATCATTGATTACGTATATATAGAAGAATATAGAAGCATGATCGGTTCATTCTGCAGTGGCAATGCTTACAGTCCATGTGATTGATTCTTTTATTCAGTTCCTTGTGCCTGTAGCCGCCTGGATCGGCTGTACGCGGTGTTTTCTGCATTGCCTGAGCTAGCTGTGCTTGCTGATCCTCAGCCTCCTTCCGTGTATTTGTCACCAGCTCCATAATATCCACCTCGGCATCTCTATAGTACCCAGCTCATTAAGTTTCGTTTGAGTAGCTATTTAGAGTGTGCGTTTACCTTATGAGATACAGGGAGCTATTGCAGATGTCACCTTTGATTCTGAAATCATCGTAGAGTGCATCGACCAGTCGTATGATTTCCTTTAGATCCACGCGAAACTTGAAGCAGTCCATTTGACCCTTCAACTCGAGCTCAACATTATCCAAGTAGTTCTCATTGCGGCGATGAAAGCGTCTGAGGTAGTCCTCAATCGACCAGCTGAACATGCGAAGATTGTGATCCACATTCGTTTCGTGGCTCCACATATCCCGCACCACACTCATCCGATACTTGACGTCCGTCAGCAGGAAGAGCACGGCAAAGCAACCGATCGCTTTGGCAATACTGCCATAACGTTGCCTCAACAGTTTATTGATGTCCAGCACACTGAGTCGCTCCTCTATCAAAGGTTTGATAGACTTTTTGATGGGGTAGGCCGTCACCCTAGCATACTTGTGAAAATCGCTCAACAGTTTTTCCTCCGTGCTGAATGGATATGAGCCGAAACCTATGCGACTAAGCCTTCTGGGTATGAAATAGTCTGCTTCCGACGTCATTCCCAATGATGGCGGCTGCACATCATAGGGCGCAAAGAGTTTCTTAAGGAACGAGTCTCGGCATTGATCGGGTGGGGCCTCTGGCAGTGGATATTCATCCTGCACCTTCTTTAGCATTTCCAGCCGCTTCTGCTCGAATTCACGAATTAATTTCCTACGGTTTAACATTGTGCTTACTTGTACTTGTACTAAAAGCGTAACAAATGCGTTTTTTTTTTTTTTAATTATTATTTAATTTTTCGTAAGATGGAGTAGTATGTATTTCGTGTACCTGGGTGTATACAATGATGTTGTAAGTATAGTTGACTAAGTCTAATGGATTCCTATATATGCTTTGAATGATGAGCTCGGATCTAGCTGAAGACTACTGGATGATTTGCAAGTTATATGAAAGTATAAACCAGCTGCAGGCAGCTTAAACTCAGTTTCTTAGTTTAGCCTTTCTATCAATCCATCAATCTATATCCATGTCTGTATATGAAAAACTTACCCAGAGGTGAACTATATGAGACGTAGTCTTGAAAATAGCTATTGCGTTATTTAAGATATATAAATGAATGTAATCCCGATATCAAATGATATGCCCTTTTTTGTATATCGGAAAAATCAATTGGGAATCTGATAAACCTGATGGCTCTGATCACGAAATCATTCTCGATCGCAGTGGGCCTTCGTTCAATTTGCTTGGGTTTGGGTTTTTCGAGTTAGTTCGTTGACAAACGTACGATGTATAGACCGTGTTTAAAATCTAAAGTATTTGAAAAACAAACTCCATTTATGTGGTGCGGCAAGCAGGGCAGCGGTGCCGAATTGTTGGCACCCGAATCGATTGGCGACTGGTCTATGGGGGATTGTGGGGATGCTGTCGATGATGACGATAATGAGCAGGTAACTTCAGTTAGAGTTCGAGTTTTAAGATGTTGGCTAGCCTAATTGCCGTTAGGTGCCCCACACAGCCATTGTTATTGTGGAGCCACGACAAATTCGCCTCTCAACGGCCAGCACCACCAGCAGCTCTAACAGCATCAGTATGAGTAACGGTATTGGTCTCAGTCATAATAATAATAATGCGAGTGGCGGTGGTGGTGGTGGTGGTGGAGCTGGGGGTGGTGCTGTTAGTGGCGGTGCTAGTGGTGTCGGTGGTGCTAGCAGCAGCAGCAACACCAGCATCGGCGGGCACGCGCCTGAGTGGTTTATGCTCCCACAGGCAGTGGATGTGAACAACGATGTGATGCGCCTGGTTAGCAGCCTCTCGACGGTGGTCCAGATCCTGACACGAATGACTAATGCGGCTGCCCAAGAGCTGCGCCAGCATCCCGAGCGGGAGGAGGGCTTTCAGGGCCTTCGTCTGCTGCTCAACTATGCTGATCAGATGTACACTACGCTGTTGCAGGTAGAAAGTCTTGAGAGTTATGCCATCGATCTATGTATATTCCTATAAATACATATATTTATAAATCCTGCGCAGCCCCAGCCCTTGCCGCCGGAGCGACCCGCCTCACCAAATAGGAATGTTAGCGAGCAGTCGTACAATCTTTTCCATCATCTCTTCGAGCCCATGCTGGTCGGCCATCCAGAGAGGGTGGAGGATGTGTCGGCGCGCCAATCGCAGCCAGTGGATCGATCACGTACCTATCCTTATCGCGTAGTGGCCGTCGCTGCGAGTGCGACAGGCATTGCAGGTGGGACATCACCTGGACCGGAGGCAAGCGGACCTATTGCGCCAACATCGGCAAACGGCGCGAATGTTTATCAGATTCGAAATTGACATGGCAACAGTTTCACTGCAGCAATGTGGCTTAAATTGTTTGTGAATAAATTACACTGCAACTAATTGTAAAAGATTTGACTTTATTCTATATATGTATGTATGCATATACAACAAAGCACAACGAACACCCTGTGCTTAATTCTACAAAGATAGCGTGTGTCCTACTCCGATAGCATTTTTTGGGGCTCTCTATTCCACTCTCGCTCGCTCTCACTCAATGACGAACAAAAGCTAACAGCACAATTGGAGAGACATGTAAATTACGACTTGTGCCCGCTGTCAGTTAATGTTAACAACATGCAACGGTAATTTAAGCACAGTTTCAGCAAAGACAAACAAAGTGCACATAAGCATGTACTCACACACACACGCATGCATACACTTACTCACACTCAATTAAAACATCGCCGCTACTCCCACGCGTGCTCTCTTCTCTTACTCTCAGCAAGCAAACACAAATAAACGTGCGCGCACTCCCTCTCTCTCCCACTGTCTCATACTCTTACTCTCGCACTGCGTTAGCTGTTGTCTGCTCATGTGCTGCTGTGACGTAGGCGCCCGCTTGCGTTGGCAACGTCTCCGCTCACTCACACACACACACACACGCACACGAAATAGCTTTTGTTTGCACTCAGCTGGCAATGGGCCGAACATCGCATCGTCGCTTGCTTCTGCTGCGTGCGCGCCTGTTCGCTCGTATCGCGTAGAGGGACCTGCCTCAATGCTGCGCGTCACATTTTTTTCGTGCTTTGCTTAGGCGACGACCTTTCGCAACATATATAAAAATCAACTGTTTCTTTTTGCTGTTTTTGCTGTATTTGATTATTTTTTTTGCTTCTTCGATGCTTGACAGTGGCCCATTTGAGAGTGGTAGGCGCCGCTTCGTCTTTCGGCGCCTGCGCAGGGCGAATTCGTTTGGTTGGGCGCTGTTTTTGCAGCTTTGTAGCTTGCAGCTTAGCCACCATTTTTGATTTCGATTGTGCTGTAGCTGGTTATGAAGCAAACAGAATGCGACTGCTGCTGGATGCTGTTGCCCCTACGGCGGGATGTCCGCCGTCCTTGTGAAGTGCCGTTAGTTAAGCAGCGGCGTGATCAAAGAATTGTTATGGGCGGGGGACGACATGAGGCGAAGGGGCTGTCATATCACTCAATCAGCCAGCTTTTTGCCGTCATCTACAACTGTAACTTTACGATGGCATGTATAACTGTACATGTATATGTGTATGTGTGTGCATTGCTCATCTTTTACGTATGATGTCGACTGCTATCTGTCGATTGCTGTGCACTTGTTCGCCAAACCGCAGAGAGAGCTGGCATTGCCATCGGCAGCGGGCGTAACGGTAAACGACAAACAGCGTCGCCAGCGTCGTCGACGGCACGACGGTCGCATCTGATAGACAGCTGTCTCCCGGTTACGTCAGTCAAAATGACGCATCGTGTTTTGGTAACAGGAAAGCATAAAAGCCAGCAGACGCGAACGGAGCTGGAGCGAGAGTCGCTGCCGCAACAAAAGAAAATCACCACAAAACAAAAGAACAAAGCGCAAACAGCGTCAGCAGCAGCGGCAGCGAGCAGCGAGCAGCAAGCAGCAAGCAACAAGCAGCGACGCAGCCACACAAAAAGTGCGCGCGAGACAACGCTTGGCGCCCACATCGAGCCACCCTCGCACTTTGGTGCCAAACTGTGGCAACTCTGGGCCAATAACCTTTGCGCAATTAGGCAAAGTGCAGTCGCGACTGGAAACTCTCCAAAGCGCAGGGCGAACTTCTCAATCTCTCGCTTTGCACAGTCTAAATCTATGTGCGCTATAAATTTATTGCAGCACAGAAAGTCGAATGAATTAAATGACTTTCAGATACCCTCTACATTTGCGTATGTGTGTTTGTTTATGTTTATTCATTCATATTCATTTTTTTCCAGCCTAAAAGTATAATTGATAAAATTTGATTTTATTTCAATGAAAATAAGAAAATATTCTCGCATAACTTGAATAGAGTTTATTTCAAAAAAGCAAGTGTTATGCTGCCTTTAGTTGTTCTAACTAATCTATTCAATCTAGTTTTCATATTTAATAATTCTAATAAGAAAATATTCTTAACTACCTCTAGTGATTTGATATTTATTATTATTAACTACAAACTTGCTTATTTAATCAAGCCAGCTCATATAGTTTTACATTTGTATGATATTTATAATTTTGTTTATCAACATGATAAAATATCCTATAATAATTTTAATTGGTTAAATATGACTACCCTATTGCATGTAAGCTGTGCAGGGTATAATTACATGCACTTGGCCAGAGCCCTGCAGAAACGCAGAAGAAACAGTGCAAAAACGACGACAACCACCGACGCCAACGCCAACGCCAACGCCAACACTGCCGACGGCGAAGGCAGGGGAAAAGTCAGCGGCAACGCCAACGCCATCTGCCGTTTCGTGTGCTGCTTTCACACAGAGAGATGGGCTTGGAGAGCGCGGTGCGCGTGTTGGAGAACAGCTATGCAGCTCTGCGCGCCTGCTTCGATGCGGACAAAATTTGAGCAGATCCGCTCACAAAAAAAGCTATCTATGTGCATGCGGTGCTGCTGGTGCTTGTGGTGGTGGTCTGTCTGAGTAGGTTCCACAACCTGGCGTTCCAATAGCGAAGCATCGCGACGCGACGCGATTCGATGCGACTCGACTCGAATCAACTCCACTAAAAGCTGGGGATACTTGTCCCATTCCAATTGGAAATTGGCTAGCATGCGAGCGCCACAAGTGACGGGAAAAATCCCCAACTGGTATTTTGAGCAGGCGCGCAGCTCGTTCCAGCAGCTGGCCAGCTAAAGAGTTCACTCAATCTCACACAGGGCGACAGAGCGAGACAGAAAGTTTTCCTGTCCATGCCGATAAGAAAAGAAAAAGAGAAACAAATTGCATTGCATGAGCAAAACGAAATAAACGAGAGTGAAAGACTGAAGAAGGGCTGGAAGTGAACTGAAGTGCCATAGAGCCGATCCCTGATATGATATGATAATCAGAGCTCCAAGTGCTAGAAACGAACTTAATTAAAGTTAATCATGACTCATTTTTATTTCACATTTCTCAGCGATAGAGAGAGAGAGAGAGAGAGAGAGAGAGAGAGAGAGAGAGAGAGAGAGAGATATGCTTATAACGAGAATATATCGAAAATATTTTGAAGCCCATTTATATTCGCGTTTGTTCTAAAGAGATTTACATTTCTTAGCCTTCCTGGACGATTTCGCAATGCCAGTTGAGCCGTTTCACGAAATGTTTCAATGTTTCAATGTTTCAAAATTAATTGTTTTAAAATTCAATAAAAAAAAAACATTTTCCTAAAAGAATAAAAACAAGAAAATAGTTAAAAGTATTATCGATCACAGTATTTTAAGCGTTTTGATTATCAAGGTTAAGTGAATCAGAGCAGCGACACTTCTATTTAGCTCTACAATTTTTTTTATTTGGCTATTTGGCTATCACAAGCCAGAACCCAACTTTGGCAACCGTACTTCCATATTGATGCAAGTATCTGTTTATAATTTGTTACCCAATTCGAAAGTGATAATTTAATGCGCGAGCAGAGGAGCCACTAGTGCTTTTCCCATTTTCAACGGGTTCAGGGTATAAAAGAATTAGTAAGAGCTTCACAGTCATGCATTACCGACCGCGGAATATTAATTATTCATTGCCAAAACGGTGCCAGATCCGTTTTCAGATTTGCCACGCCACCAGTTGCAATACATATATTATATATATATATATTTTTTTTTGAGCCATTATATAAGGGATACAACTAATGTGTTAAATTTTGAGTTAGTAGCTCTAAAACTAATGGATCAGCTTTAGATCTGCTTATTGATTGTGGGATCAGGGTATACGAATTTCCTTCAGTCGTGACGAATTCAGGTTGCTAATTCTTTGATTTTCTGCTCTCCGATCTCTCTCTCTCTCCCTCTTCTCCCACCCTCTTTCTCCCTCTCCCTCTTCCTCTTCCTCTCTCCCTCCCTTTCTAAAGGGCACAATCAGTCACACTCACACATTCAGATTGGTCCAGGGGCCTGCTCTCCAAGAGGTTTTCGCTATTTAAGTCGAACTGGATAAGCGGATCAGCTTAGTTGCTTGTCGGACCTCTGTCTGAACAGTATGTCTTCGATATTTGGAGTTCTGCCCTTGATAGCGTTTGTTGTTGCTTTGTGGCTAACACCCTGTGATGCTTGTCTTCCTGGAAACAAGTGCGGCAAGCCATTCAAAGTGTTGATCACACATCCGGAGGTGCCCCAAGAGGCCATTGACCTGTTAGAAAAGGGCTGTGAGCTGGTGCGTGTGGAGGGTGTGCCGCCCAATCTTACGGATATCATGGCCAAGATCCCCGGAGCCGATGGCGTTCTGTGGGCCGTAACAGAAAAAATTAATGACAAGGTCCTCAATGCAACAGGACCCCAGCTGAGGACCATCTCAACTATGACCGATGACATCCACTACATCGATCTGCATGAGGTGAAGCGTCGCAATATATCGGTGGGTCACGTGACAGATATTGTGAACAACGCCATGGCCGAGCTGGCAGTGGGTGTGCTCATTGCAGCGAGTCGTCGCTTCCACGAGGGTCACAATAAGATCGAAACGTGAGTGGTTCTTGGGATATATGTTATTGAATAATGTATGAGCTGTCCTTGCCTTGGCTTAGTGGTACGTGGGAGAACTATCATCTGAACTGGCTGCTGGGTCAGGAGGTGCGGGATTCGGTGGTTGGATTCTACGGCTTTGGTGGCATTGGCCAGGCCATTGTCAAGCGTCTGTCTGGCTTCGATATCGATCGGGTGCTCTACACCGCAAAAAAACGTGTCAATAAGGAGACCGAAGAGGCGCTGAATGCCAAGAAAGTGGAATTCGATGATCTTCTGACTAAGAGCGATTTCGTGGTCATCACCGAAGCTCTCACAACTAACCCAGTGAGTGTCTTCAATGCCACCGCCTTCAACATGATGAAGAATACGGCTGTGCTAGTCAACATTGGACATGGCAGTAAGTTGGTTATCTCCTTCGTTTTGTTTACTTTTTTTTTTAATTTTTTTTTTAAGTGAAATTTCAATTTTTGTTTCTTTTTTCTTTCTTTCTTGTTTCTTGTTTTTTTCAGAGCTTGTTAATGAGACTGATCTGTACAATGCGCTCCATACGAATCGCATCTTTGCCGCTGGCCTCGATGTTTTCGAGTCCAACCCACTGTCACCCAAGAGCAAGCTGCTAGAACTCAGCAATATCGGTAAGTGAATTTATCCCATATATATATATATATATATATATATATATATATATATATATATAGTTAGCTCTAGGCCTCAACTAGTTTTCTTCTTTATAGTAGTTTTAAGTACATGTACTTTAAGTTATTGTATTTTTATGCAACTTATTGTAAACCGCTATAATTCTATTTTAGTTCTGCTGCCCAACATTAGATCTGCCACCTATCGCACGCGTAAAGACATGGCCATCATAGCCGCTCATAATTTGCTGCGCGGATTGGAGGGCGAGCCTTTGCTCTCGCCGGCTTACTAGGAAACCTATGGGAAAACTATTAAAGAATTATGGAAAGCCTATGGGAAACCTTGAAAATCTACAAAGAGTAGTGTTCTACAAATTAACTGTAAGCAATTGTTTGAATGCTATGAATAAAACTAAAAAAAAAAAAAACAAGTAAGGAAGCTCTAGTCGAGACTGCTCGACTAGTAGATACCCTGATCCCTACAAGGCGCTGTATTCACGCTCAGCTAACTGCGCAGTAAGCAGCGACTGCGCTTGGGCTGCGCTGCAGTGTGGGCAATACTATGAGAATTTTGTTGCTGAATAATTTCTTTTGTAGTTGGACTATCTTCATGAAACTTTCAGAACATGATCATAATGTGTAAATGTGTATAAATTCTAAGGCAGAGGTCTCTAGTACTTAAAATACGTTTTTTGCAAATTGGGGGCAAAGGGGGCGTGGTATCCAAAATCTGTAAATCACAAAATCTTCGCATTGATCAAATGTATATACACACCAAATCTGAAGTCTCCAGGTCTAAAAGTATTAAAATTACGCCAAATAAACAGTGTCAATTTATCGATTATTTTACGAATACACTTGACTATGATGGTGTTTAGTTTCGTATTGATCTTTATTCTTCTGAGCCCCGGTATTTATACCGAGGCTCATGCATATTTTCATCCCATAAATCTAGTGTGTCTATTGCTGAGTGTGTAAGGCTCAGCATTGGTCTATTACATATTCTTATTTTATCGCTGAGTGTGTAAGGCTCCGCGTTGATCTATTTATTATTCTTATCCTATCGCTGAGTTTGTAAGGCTCAGCGCTCGTCTCTTACATCTTATTGCAAGGGTCATAATTCATTAGTATATTATTAGGGTCCACATATTGGGCACTTATCTATTCCTATCGCACTACCTGCTAGCCGTTAGGTGCGTATGAGGCATGTATACGATCTTCGTATATTTGTATGTTCATGCCTGAACAATTATCGATAAAAATATCCGATGAGTTATCGAAAAAAAGATAAACTTGTACTGCGTATGGTATACATGAGTATGAATACAAAATTTGAAGTCTCCAGCTCTTATATCTTCTGCGATGCTTCCTTCTGCCTGTTACATACTTTTCACAAAACCATTATACCCTGTTTTCCCATTTTTAATGTGATCAGGGTATAAATAACAAGTAAGAAAGCTCTAGTCGAGACTGTTCGACTACGCAACTGAACTGATGTTTCAACAATTCTTCACGTCTTTCTAATTACACATCAAACACAATTGAAATTATATAAAAATCATCTGAATCTATCTTTAAAATTTGAAGACTCTATTTCAAAAGATGTAGGAGTGTAGTATAAGTGATTTTCGATAAGCTTTTTAATCGATAACAAAATAACGAGATGAATTATTGTTTTCTAGTGACAAACTCGATATGCGCGCTCAATATACGGACATTAAAAAAAATGGATGTCTCTTGCTCTAATATGTTCTGAGATCGACGCGTTCATACATACGGATAGACGGGCGAACACACAGACAGACAGGGCTAAGTCTCAGGGCTAAGACTAAGACTCATATATATATATATATATATATATATATATATATATATATATATATATTGAACCATTATATAAGGGATCCCAACTGCAACTAATTTGTTAAATTTTGAGTTAGTAGTAGACTAATGTACTAGATGTTTGTGCCGTAGATGCGCTTATTGATTGTGGACCTTCAACCCGAGTATATATTTTGAATTTCAACAGTCTAGCTCTTTAATTAATATGATTCTTAACTGATTCATGCAACTTTCAGAACGTAATCATAATGTTTTAATGGGTGTTCCAAAGCACAATTCTCTAGTAGTTAAAATACATTTTTTGCATATTGAGGGCGAAAGGGTCGTGGTATCCCAACTCTGTAAATTACAAAATTCGAATTGATCATATATACATCAGTAAATATGAGGCTTCCATGTCTAAAAGTATTAGAATTACGCTGAAACAACTAAATCAATTTATCAATTATTCTCGATAAAAAAGAAATAGTTTATGGTCTAAACGAGAGATTAAACCAAACCTTGGTAAATAAAATAAGATGTATGCTCAATGATGACGGTGGTACAAAAAATCCCATTTATAATGGGATTAGGGTAAACGAATTTCCTTCAGTCGTGACGAATTCAGGTTGCTAATTCTTTGATTTTCTGCTCTCCGATCTCTCTCTCTCTCCCTCTTCTCCCACCCTCTTTCTCCCTCTCCCTCTTCCTCTTCCTTTCTCCCTCCCTTTCTAAAGGGCACAATCAGTCACACTCACACATTCAGATTGGTCCAGGGGCCTGCTCTCCAAGAGGTTTTCGCTATTTAAGTCGAACTGGATAAGCGGATCAGCTTAGTTGCTTGTCGGACCTCTGTCTGAACAGTATGTCTTCGATATTTGGAGTTCTGCCCTTGATAGCGTTTGTTGTTGCTTTGTGGCTAACACCCTGTGATGCTTGTCTTCCTGGAAACAAGTGCGGCAAGCCATTCAAAGTGTTGATCACACATCCGGAGGTGCCCCAAGAGGCCATTGACCTGTTAGAAAAGGGCTGTGAGCTGGTGCGTGTGGAGGGTGTGCCGCCCAATCTTACCGATATCATGGCCAAGATCCCCGGAGCCGATGGCGTTCTGTGGGCCGTAACAGAAAAAATTAATGACAAGGTCCTCCAAGCAGCAGGACCCCAGCTTAAGACCATCTCAACTATGACCGATGACATCCACTACATCGATCTGCATGAGGTGAAGCGTCGCAATATATCGGTGGGTCACGTGACAGATATTGTGAACAACGCCATGGCCGAGCTGGCAGTGGGTGTGCTCATTGCAGCGAGTCGTCACTTCACCGAGGGTCGCAAGAAGATCGAAACGTGAGTGGTTCTTGGGATATATGTTATTGAATAATGTATGAACGGTTCTTGCCTTGGCTTAGTGGTAAGGTGGAGAAGTATCATCTGAACTGGCTGCTGGGTCAGGATTTGCGGGACTCAGTGGTTGGATTCTACGGCTTTGGTGGCATTGGCCAGGCCATTGCCAAGCGTCTGTCTGGCTTCGATATCGATCAGGTGCTCTACACCGCAAAAAAACGTATCGATAAGGAGACCGAAAAGGCGCTCAATGCCAAAAAAGTGGAATTCGATGAGCTGCTGGCCAAGAGTGATTTCGTGATCCCCGCTGAACCTCTCACAACTAACACAGTGAGTGTCTTCAATGCCTCCGCCTTCAACAAGATGAAGAATACGGCTGTGCTAGTCAACATTGGAAATGATAGTAAGTGGGCTATTTATTTTGTGTAATTTACTTATCTATTTATTTATTTATTGGTATTTTCATTGCATACCTTGAATCTATTTAAAATGGATAGTAGACCCCATTAGATACTTATTAATATTTTTGATAAGGGTGACGATACGTCAATTTCAAAACCTTTTAGAGCTAGCGAGTTGAAAATCTATATTTCTTGACATCGATAACTATTTATGTTTTAATGTTGTCGATTAAAAAATCTGTTCTCAAATTGATATGTCCAACATTTGTATATTTTATATAATCTCGATGGTATTAAATTTTGGATATCGGCGCCAACTACAAATTTATTACTTTTTATTAAAATTTAAAAAAAAAAGTACATGTTATTTCCATTTTTTCCTCTTTCATTAACTCTTGTTCTTTCAGAGATTGTCAACGAATTTGATCTGGGAATTGCGCTCCTATCTCATCGCATCTTTGCCGTTGGCACAGATGCTGTCAATCCCGACCAAAAGTCTTTCGTTTATCGGCTAACAGGCAAAACGGGCAGTAAGTGAATTTATCCCTAGGAGCATTAACTCCCATATCGCTTACTTACTTTCTTATCTGCATTTGCTTCTGGATGATTAAATTAAATTCCATCTTAGTCTTTTATCTTTAGCTTAAACTTAATTGCAGTGCGGTTCTACTCTATATCTATATGTAACCGCTTCACTTCTATTTTTTAGCTGTGTTGCCCAACCTTAAATCTGCCACCTATCGCACGCGTAAAGACATGGCCATCATAGCCGCTCATAATTTGCTGCGCGGATTGGAGGGCAAGCCTTTGCTCTCGCCGGTTTACTAGGAAACCTATGGGAAAACCTATGGAAAACCTAAAAAATCTAAAGAGATAATTGCAATCAATTGAATTATGAATTAAAGTAATTTATAAAAAAAAGTAATAGTGCTCTTTTAAAATCCCCTGAACACTTTGAATAAGTAATACTTTAATAATTGCTCATTTTTTTCGATATTCACGTGAAACACACATGCGCATGCAAACACACACACCCATAACCACACACACATCCGCCAGCCCCTTTTTTATATCCATTTGTAATATGAAAGGGTTATACTTCTTCAAGATACCCTAGGCCAGGTTATGTCAGAAATGCGGATTCAAGTTTTTGTATATATAGAGACTTCCAAATATTTACAATGAGTAGTACTTTGAAACGTTACTAGGAGAATTTCTTGGAGCCTGGTATTCCAATAACGACTCGACTCAGCTCGACTTCATTTAAAGGTGGGGATAGTTGTCCCATTCCAATTGCGAGCGCCACAAGTGACATGGGAAAAATCCCCAACTGGTATTTTGAGCAGGCGCACAGCTCGTTCCAGCAGCTGGCCAGCTAAAGAGTTCACTCAATCTCACACACGGCGACAGAGCGAGATAGAAAGCTGCCTGTCCATGCCGATAAGATGCAGCGAGCAAACAAAACAAGATAAGCAAAATAGCAACAAATTTCATTGCATTGGCAAACCGATTGCTATGAACAATACAAGTTAATCATAAACAATTTGTATTTCACAGTTACTCATCGTACAAATGAACACGTTTATCGGCAATTAACAGCTTGGTGCTGAGTGTTGCCAAAGTTAGTAACTGTATAAAAAGCTGGCCGTTGATTATGTTTTCAATCAGTCGATCGGCGAGCGTGCAGCTGTTAAGTTCCCCAATAGCCAGCTGAGTGATAGTGGGTAAGTGGCATGAGAGAGCGACCGAGCGAGAGAGAGAGAGAGAGAGAGAGTGATTAACAGCTTTCAGCAAGCTTCGTCATAAGCTTTTTTGATATTTCAGTTTGAAGTAAGGCGAGCAGCAGTTCAGTTCATTTTTTCTTGCTGGATTATTTTACTTGGTGACAATTAGATCCAAAACAGATACAGAGAGAGAGTGAGAGAGCGATAGCGAGAGAGAGAGGGAGATTGCGAGTAGTGAACTAAAATGATATGTTTTTATTTGTCATTTGCCATGCTAATTGAGTTATTTTTCTGCTATGCAAGTTGTGAAATAGTCATAAAGATAAAAAATATTAGAAAATAAATTATAAAGCCTATTACAAGAAATTTTAATTTCTAAATATTATGACACTTTATGACATATTATAACAAAAATTATATAATTGACGTATTGATATTTTATACACATAAAATATGGAATTACAATAATATAATATGCTAATTTATATAAAATATTGAAACCTAGTGTCATAACAATAAAAGAAAAAAAAACTTCAATCCATTTTTTTTTTTGTAAATTAAAATCAATTTATTCCAAATATAATACAATATACAAAGAATCTATAAATATTTTCTAGGTATATTTTATTTGTTTTTCAAATATAAAATCAAATTTAACCAAATATTAAAAAACATTTTCCTAAACAAAAATACTGTTAAATTGTTAATAATATTAAATTGATCATTTTATTGGTATACTTTCTGTAGTTATCAAATTTGAGTCAATCAAAGCTCCTTTTCTTATTGATAAGCAGTCATGATACAATTTATCAACTCTACAATTCTCTCTTACTCAATAAATCATTTGGAATTTAGCTTTTAAGTACCTTGACTATATCCATTGATTCCAGTTAGAACAGAATTCCTATACCCGTGATCAATTCCTGTTGCATTCCCTGCTCTCCGATATATCTAACTCTCGCTCTTTCTCTATCTCCTGTAAACCGGTATTTGTTTTAGACGCTAAAGAGCACAGTGATTCACACACACACACACACGTTCAGATCAAATCAGAGCTCGCTCAGCATGCTAAACAGGTTTATTAGCTTTTCGGCTCTCATCGCCAAAGGCAACTGCGGCTTCCATGGGCCTGGGCTGCTCTCCAAGAGGCAGTCGCTACTTAAGTCGGGGTGGGTAAGCGGCTCAGCTCAGTTACTTGCCGAACCTCGCATTGAGCAGTATGCGCGCGATATTCAAAGTTCTCCCCTTGCTGGCATTTGTTGCTGCTCTGTTGCTAACACCCAGTGATGCTTCCCTTTTGCGCAGAGCCAAGAATAATACAATGTCCGCTAAGCCATTCAAAGTGTTGATCACGCACCCGGAGGTGCCCCAATCGGGCATTGACCTGCTCAAGGAGAACTGTGAGCTGGTGCGTGTGGAGAGTCTGCCGCCCAATCGTTCCGAGTTGTTGCAGAAGATCCGCGGAGTCGATGGCATTCTGTGGGCTGGACACGAGCCTCTCAATGCCGAGGCTTTGGATGCAGCAGGACCCCAGCTAAAGTCCATCTCAACCATGAGCGCTGGCATCGACTACGTCGATCTGGATGAGGTGAAGCGCCGCAAGATACCGCTGGGTCACACACCCACTGTGCTGGACAACGCAGTGGCCGATATAGCGGTGGGTCTGCTACTTGCGGCAGCCCGTCGCTTCCACGAGGGTCGCAAGAAGATCGAAACGTGAGTGGTACTTGGGATATATGCTATTGAATAATGTATGAACGGTTCTTGCCTTGGCTTAGTGGTAAATGGGAGAACTATCATCTGAACTGGATGCTGGGCCAGGATGTGAGGGACTCGGTGGTTGGATTCTACGGCTTTGGTGGCATTGGCCAGGCCATTGCCAAGCGTCTGTCTGGCTTCGATATCGATCAGGTGCTCTACACCACACGGCGTCGTATCAACAGGGAGACCGAAAAGGAGCTGAATGCCAAGAAAGTGGACTTCGATGAGCTGCTGGCCAAGAGTGATTTCGTGGTCATCGCTGCACCACTCACAGCTGCCACACAGGGCGTCTTCAATACCACCGCCTTCAACAAGATGAAGAATACGGCTGTGCTGATCAACATTGCACGTGGCAGTAAGTTTTTGGCTTGTTTAATTATTTATTTATTTTTATTTTTATTTCTATTGCATACATTATAAAAATTGAAATTTTATCTTTTCCCTTTCATCAGAGATTGTTAATCAGAATGATCTGTACGATGCACTCAAGTCGAATCGCATCTTTGCCGCTGGCCTCGATGTTTTCGAGTCCGAACCACTGCCGCCCAATAGCAAGTTGCTAACTCTCGACAATATTAGTAAGTGAATTTATCTCTATTAATATATAAGCTTTCTCAGTTAGCCCCCTTATCGCTTAGTCAGCTCTTATCTGCATTTTTGTGAGCACTCGATGTCTGCTTCTATTTTGTAGAGAGTTTTGTTGCTGTTCTAGTTTATAAATCGATGGCCAAGGTTATTATTAGGTCATCTATAAACAATTTTGGGTTATCATCATACAAGTTTGCTGTTTATTTTGACTCTTCGAACGTCCAAAATTTGATGTTTACCATAGGCAATAGTGAATGTTAAACGTAATTTTTATATGGGAAGTGTAAAATAGCCTAAAGTATATTTATATATTATAGTTCACACGGCTGATTACATTAAACTGTACCTTAATCTGTTATCTTTAGCTTGCACTTAAATGCAGTGAGGCTCGACTGTGAATAGTTGACTTCTAGTTTGACTCTTAGTTCCAGGTGAAATAGAATTTACCCCCCTGTTACCCACCCCGAACTATATATAGTATATTCCAAATAGCTTTAAGTACATGTCTCTTTATGCAACTCAAGGTCAACCGCTTCACTTCTATTTCAGTCATTCTGCCCCACATTGGATCAGCCACCAGTCGCACCCGCTCCGACATGGCCACCATAGCCGCTCACAATGTGCTGCGCGGCTTGGCGGGTGAGCGCATGCTCTCGCCGGCTTACTAAGCTATGGGAAAACTATGGAAGAATTGTGGAAAACCTATGGAAAGCCTATGGGTAGCCTTGAAGGTCTACGCAGTGCTATGCAAATTAATTGCCAACAATTGTGTGAACAATTATGAATTCAGCAAATTAAAAAATGAACACAAATGAACACTAATTATAAATTATTATTTCATTATCTAGAATGTCTTGCTATAAATATAGTTATGTTATCTCGACCACGGATCTTGGAATTAATTCATCAATCAATCAGAGTTAAAATTCGTGTTCATCTGGCTGACCATAAAAACCAAGTTAGCAATAGGGCTATTATCTATTATGTGTATTTGCTGTAAATATATATATATATATATATATATATATATATATATATATATATATATATATATATATAGATAGTTAAAATATAGTAAATGTAGATCAAATCAAGGTTACAATTTAACAAGCTCATATATTTGTTGAAAACTCGTCTCTAATTACACTATATAATGCCTTGAGCTCTATACGCACATACGCACATACATACTTATGTCTGTGTATTTATACAGATATAAATTTTAATATAAATATTGAAAGACATGGAATCTAATTTATTGTTTATGAAATTAGGCTGGAAACGTAGTATCAAGACCTATTTAAATCGTACATATATATAGTATATTACAAGTAAGTATATATATATACTATATACAGTATCCAAGGGTAGATTTCTGTTGTCAAAGTGGCATTTGTCTGTCAATGAAACCTACATAAATACGTATGTATGTATATGTTAATTCTCATTAAATCCAGGAAGCTAATTAGCAGCGGTAGCAATAGTAGGACTTAAAGAGGGTAAGAGAGAGAGTAAGTGAAATAGGAAACTAAACAGTAAACATACAGAAAGAGGTAAACAGAGGAAACGAGAGAGCAACATAGAAGAAGGTGCCTGAATTACGAGTTTTTTGTTTACGAGCAGGAATGACACAGAGTGAGAGAGAATGAGCTGGTAGGGAAGGTGAAGAGGGAGTGGTTGGAAGCCAGTGAGAGCTTGAGAGAAAAAAGCTCAAGCATTGTTTACGCTTCGCCACGCTTTAGTTTTTCTCTAAATGCCGAGTGACTCAGTTCACAATGAGCGTTTCCCGAGCGTTCAAAGTACTCGTCTCGCATCCACAGGTGCCGGTGGCTGCGCTGCAGTTGCTCCTCTCTCGCGGCGCCGAGACTATCATCTGCCAGAGTGTGCCGCCCAGCCGCGATGAGATATTGGAGAAGGTGGGCGGTGTCGATGCCATTTTCTGGGCGCACTATCAGCCGCTAAATGCGGCCATTCTCGATGCAGCCGGGCCGCAACTGCGTGCCGTTAGCACCATGTCCTCGGGCATTGACTTTGCGGACGTGGAGGAATTCAAGCGTCGCCAGATTCCATTAGGCCATACGCCGGGCGTGGTGAAGAATTCGGTGGCAGATCTGGCCATTGGCCTGATGATTGCAGCCGGTCGACATTTTCATGCGGGTCGCAACGACATTGAGACGTGAGTAACAGCTGTGCGTGAAAGCTTTGCGCAAAGAGCTTTCGAGCTTTTTGCGGTCTGCCAACTTAACGTAAACTTTTGAATGGAGATCGAGAGTGAACGTTATTATCATTAGATGCAGACAGACATAGCTGATATTAAAGTGCATTAAAATAATTTATTTTATTTTGTTTTTAATTTTGATTTGTCAATTAGCTTTTTATTTATTATTTATAATTTATAGATTAAAATTTATTATTTAGTATTTAGTATTTATTATTTATTATTTATTATTTAATATTTATTATTTATTATTTATTATTTATTATTTATTATTTATTATTTACTATTTATTATTTATTATTTAATATTTATTATTTATTATTTATTATTTTAAATTTATCATTTATTATTTTTTATTTTTTATAAATAATAATTCAATTTGAGTTGAATCTCTTACAGCTCTCAGTGGCTAACGGAGCACATTGATTGGCGCATGGGCGTGGAGATTCGTGATTCAGTGATTGGATTCTTTGGTTTTGGCGGCATTAGCCAGGCCATAGCCAAGCGCTTGCAATGCTGGGACGTGGCCAAGATAATCTATACGACACGGAATCGCAAAGAAAACGATGTAGACTACAAGGCGGAGCATGTGCCCTTCGAGCGTCTGTTGCAGGAAAGCGATTTTCTGGTGGTTGCTGCGCCACTCACCAACGAAACGCGTGAGAAGTTCGATGCTAAGGCCTTTGCTCAAATGAAATGCAGCGCAGTGTTTGTCAATGTGGCTAGAGGGGGTGAGCATAAAATATATTGTACTTAAATGATACAATGTGATTATGTGCTATAAAATATATATGTATTTATGATATATTCATTATGGCAGGTCTGGTCAATCAGGTGGATCTCTATAAGGCTTTGAGCACTGGACAGATCTTTGCTGCGGGTCTAGATGTCACCACGCCGGAGCCTTTGCCTGCAGATAGTCCCATTCTTAAGCTGCCCAATTGTGGTGGGTTTAACTTCAAATTTATTTAAATACAACCTATTAAAAATTCATTTCCTTTACAGTGGTTCTGCCCCACCTGGGCACGCAGACTATGAAGACAACCATCGAAATGAGTCTCCTGGCAGCGAATAATATTATAAATGCTATCGAGGATAGGCCCATGGTTAGCCCAGCTTATTGAGCTGCACAGGTTTGGGCCATTGGGATATTGAAATTATGTATAAGTGTGCATTGAAACACAATCTGGGGATATTTGTAGTTGTTACATGTAAGAAATCCTGGAATTTGTAATTCTGGCAAGTGGTAAAAATTTAATAATCCAAAGACTAAGTAAATAAAAGTATGTATAAGAGACTCGGGCAGCCCAAGTAGTTGATAATATCTTAAATCTTTTATAAATAGCTGACAATAAAAGGCAAATATAAGAAAGTATTACAAATGTTTATTGATCTTTTGCGTTACTTTCTAATAAAACTCGACAATTTATTGTCCTTCAGCAAATCATTCAACAAAAAATTCTATATTCTATGTATTAATTGTATTCAATCTTTTTATTCACTGACATTATCGTCCTTGATTTGAGTGAGATACAGCGCATCCCACTCATCGCGCTGCAAGGCTTTCAGGTAGCGCTGTCGCTCCTGCAGCACGCGTTGCACGAGCTCCAAGTCGGGCTGTTCCGCCTGATGTTTGAGTGCTATTTCGAGTGCCCGCTTCCAGTTGTGCATGCGCAGGGCCAGCGCTACGGCCTGCTCATATTTGTGATTGTGGAGCAGTATGGTCTCTGCCTCGAGCAACCGGCCCAGCATCAGCGAGTTCTCGGCCATCTGCTCGGCACTTGATGGCGACAACGTCTTCAGGTACTGAAGATAGCTCACCTTGTCGATCTGCAGGGCAGCCGAGTAGGCCTCCTCGCTGAGCTGCAGCTGATGCTTGCGCGTGGCCACAGCAGCCAGGGTGGCCCACAGACTCGTGTGCTGCGCCAGCCGACAGATCCTCAGCGCCTGCTGCCACTGACCTTCCTGCAGAGTGCGATGCAACACCTCGCAGTAGATGTTCACGTTTACCGGCAGCAGAGCGCCAGCGCAGCGAAAGGTAATCACTGCATCCTCAAAGCTATCGATGGCCACGTGTTTGCCAAACTCACTGTAAGAGAAGGAGGTATCGAAGAGGATTTTAATCAATGGGATGTTAAGAATGGAGTAATTCGAGAACGTTTCAGTCAACAGGAACGATGAAATTGGAAAGCCCCAAGGAATTGGGGTTTTGTTTGACTTGAAAAGCTCTGACTTCAAATGTGAAAAGCCGTTTTTGTACAAAATAGTCCTCAGTTGCCCTTGATTTCAAGAGCAAAATGTTTTCCGAAATCAAGCGACTGGACTCTTTCCAAAAGCATTTACATGAAATATTATTTTGAAACGTTAGCATAATATAAATTTGAAATTGTGATTCCCAAACTAGTAGAACTTCTTGAGCAAGCTATAAGCGACCTATAGTAAGTTGCTCCCGATATTTAAAGATCACTAATTGCCCATTAGAACTACAGATGGCGTTCAGAATACCAACTGATATGGTTAGCAAGTTGACTGGCAGGAGATTAGTGTCATGCTTGAGCGTAGCGACTTTGGTGTTCAAGGTATTGAACGTACGCTGTGTCCAGTGTGATGGTGGTCAGGGCGATGATGGTAGGATCGGCAGAGCCCTCGCCAGGACAGTACCAGATGCTGTAGCAGGAGTCGTGCACACCTACTAAGATGTTCGTCTCGCTGGCCCACCTGATGGCTGTCAGCTGAGTGCCGATCTTGTAGATCTCGTCAGAGCCATTGGCCACGCGATCCGTCGAGGAGTTGCCGTTAATGTTTCGTGTCTCGCTGATGTACAGCTCTCGATTGGTATCAATGAAGGCGATGAATTGATCGTCCGGACTGCCAGCGCGACAGGCGGCGATCTCGGCCAGCGGCTGCTTGGCTCTCAGCGACTGCGGCTCGTATTGTCGAGAGGCGCCCGGAATCAGGTCGAAGAGATGCAGCAGCGAGGTCTCCGAACTGTCTCGTATGGCCAGCACATCAAGGCCCAGGGAAATGGAGCGCCAGTTGAGCAGAGGGAGCTGCGCCTGCGAGCCCGGGTAGCGCGGATTGAGATGCAGACGACCCGTGTATGTGTACACCCAAATGGAGGCGGCATCCAGCACCATGAAGTACCTGAAAGAGGCGGGGCAAGTTCAGATAATGCCAATTACAATTCAACTTGGGCCACTCACTTTTTGCCCACCTCAATGACGCGCACATCGTTGCGGCCATCGATGATGATCGGGGTGTTGATGTACTTCTCGTTATAGATGTGCAGCTGATGGGTGGTGGCTACCACCAGATGACCATAGCCGAGGGCAAAGTTGATGACGCGCTGTGGAAACTCCAGCACATCCTTGCTGCCATTGGCAATGTCCTGGAGCGCAATGCATTTGCGACCCGTGCTCGTTGCCTTTAAGTTGCGCGAGATGAGCTGCTGGTCCACGGCATAGCCGACTATTAGCTGCCCCGTGCCAGTGCCGCAGGCCACCTGAGTGCCATCCGCCGACCAGGACAAGGCGTAAAAGGAGCCCACACTCGGCGCCGTGAAGCGGGCACTGCAATAGGACCACTGCAAGGCAAAGATGGTTCAGATTCAGGCTCGTTACAAAGGCTGCGTTGACTGTGGCACTTACGCCCGTGCTGTGGCACAGCTTCAGCATGTTGAAGGTGCCCACCAGCAGGTACTCCTTCTCCGGATTGAAGGCCACGCTCGTTATGGCATACTCCTCGGTCGCACTCGTGTAGAGACTGGCGCCCTGGGCGTCCCAGATCTTGAAACGGCAATCCTCACCGCCAGAGGCTATAATGTTTGACTGCCCCGACCAGCTCAAAGAGAGCACTAGACCTTCATGGGCTCGCCACTGAAATGGATAATCAAAGTAACACGAATTCGGGATTACTTGTGAATGTGTTTTGGAGAGCTGACACAACTGTAGAAATTTTTAGTTGTTCACTGGATTTGAATTTAGTGTAAATCTTAACTGTTGAAACCGATGTGTGTTAGCCATTTAATAATTAGCTTAATAAAAGTTAAGTTTGTATACATATATATATGAAATCTAGGTTATACATGGAAGAATCTTCGCTTCCATTTCGAATAATCGGGATTCCACTATATTCAACGTTTCATTTCCCATATGAGACCTAGTCACTCTACTCTCAGATATGGCATCTGCCACTAAAATTATACATGTATGTATGTATGTAATATATATAATCATATACAATCATCCTCCACAACTCACCCTTATCAGTTTGCTATTGGCTGCCAGCGGCTTGATGGAGATGTGGCCACCTTGGCTGAATACAATGGCCGTTGAGCTAGGCGCCCAACGGGCACAGCGGATCGCCTCGTCGCTCTGTATGACCGTGGAGCGCAGCATGCCGGATCGCGACCAGATCTTGATGACACCATCCTCTGCGGCGGTCAAGAGGCCAGCGCTGTCGGGACTCCAGCGACCCGAGCTAATTGCCGCCGTGTGGGCGGAAATGCTGCGCTCGACCCGCGCACTCTTGTTCAATATAATGAAGCGTCCATCGTTGCTGCAAATGAGCAGCGTATCGCTGCCCTTGCCACCCCCACTGCTGCGGCCACCCAGCAGCAGCCAGTGCATATCCGTGGGTATAAAGTCATCCGGCAGCTTGGCCACCTCCACGGAATCGCGACTCACATCGCTCCACTTGTAGATCTGATGATCATCGCTGTTGGGATTTGATGTGAATAACCGTTAGATGCTTTCCAAATACTTTCAAGATAATCTGCATATATTTTCTCTGTTATTTCTACCGACCTGACAAAGTAGATCTCCTCATTACTGCTCCAGTCCACACAGCTCAGCGGATAGCTAATTAATGGTTTACTGCGCTCTTGTGGATTTTCCGCTATTTTAACTGAATTTCTTTTGCAAATGCGTGTTTTTAGTTTCATTTCTTGTTTGTCGTTTAGCTCTTGGCTTCTTCCTTGGAAATTATTTATTTTGTTTTGCTTGTGTTTGTTGTCATGGAAATAGTTTTTTTTACCGGTTTCAGCTCTAAGGCTTGTCAGGGCTGCAAATGATAGGCATTAGAAGGTTTGTGCACTGGCTAAGCAAGTGGTTTGTATATTGACTAACTTTTTGGTTTTGAGACTTTGAAGGTATAAAGTAAAATGCATAGAGGTAGGTGTTCATAGCAGCATAAAGTAAATATTTATGTGCAATTCTCTCTTCCTTTCTTTTTCAGGGACATGCAATAAAGAAGGAGCAGTTTTTTCGGTCTAAAGTTTTTTTCGACTATGAATATAGAGTGTACCAAGAAGACGGCTCTATCTAATAGAGGCTAGAAAACTTTACATTTTGTTATAACAGCTTGGATATATAGTCACTATCTCGAGCTATCTTTGCGTAACTTCTGCTATTAGCTCATCTAGTTACAAATTAAATTTCTGATGTGCTTTACTGATCTACTTTATGGACATACTTAATGTTGAACATTAAGAACCGAGCATAAATATGTTTAACAATCATATTACATTAAGTAAAGTCGCCGCTTTGTGACATCATTTTGAAGATTTTCATCAAAACTTTTTAATTTCTTAATTATTCTAATTGTCTGCGTGTTTTTTAATAAGCTGCACATCCGCTGGGGTTAGTTTTAGTTTTCCTAGATAACTCAAATTACAACGCGGCTCAAATGCTTTAGCTGAGATGTGAGCTGAGTTATAAAGCCGATTGCCCTATAATTAAGTAAGGTTTATTATTTGCACGAGCTAGCGTAACAAGCCTCAACGTTAATGGCCGTCAAATGGGAGTGCTGCCTGTCATTGACAAAACTTGACGGATTTGTCATAGTGTTGAAAGTGAAATGGAAAAGATGTGCAAAGAATCGAATAGGTTTACAGGCTATTTTTAGCCTAAACTGAGTATACGAACTACTCTTTATGATATGGTAATTAAGCATAGTTCATTTAATTGGCTCTATCAAGTGGGCAAACGTTCAACATAAAACGACATCCAAAGCCAATAATAATGTTGCCCTCGTCGAGTCCGTAGAGCCGCTAAGCATATAAATAATAGCCAGACTATAATTATTTTCTAATTTGTAGGCAGCTGTCAGCTATTGGAATATCGACATTACCAAAGGACAACTAACGACGGCTCGTTGTCCTGCTAAGCACCTTACGCATAGCCCACATACCCCACCACAATTCCCGATTTCCAATAGATATCGCTCTGTGACCATCAAAGAACAGCATTTCTTTGTCTTTTGAACAATTTCGTTTCTGTGCCTTGTCATAGCGTCTGGGCGTATATTTGAGGTGATTTGAGTTGTGTTCACTGAACCTTTGGGCTAATTTGATGGATTCTATGTACAACAAATTTTTTGTTGTGGCATTCCTTTCTTTTTATGGTAAAGCGCATTTACCTTTCGGCTGTATTTGTCGAAGTTACTGGGTGTTTAATAGTTATTTTGTTGTCCATTCAACTGAAGTAGACGAAAAGCAAACAAAAAATAATTTCTTATATATTCATTCACATGAGTTATATATATAAATACATATATAAATATATATAAATTTATAAATACATATTAACTATCTAAATATAAAATGTATATATATATATTTTTATATTTGTGATACACAATAAATATATATTTGTTTTTAAATTTGTTTATGTTGTTTTCAAAATTTAAAATTGACTCGCCAAATATTTGAAAAATCTTATAGAAATTGTTTATGTACAAGAATTTATTTTGCTATAAATTATGTTTATTTGCAGACATATTTCTTCGAAGTCTCTTCTTTATTTTTGCTGCTCATTTTCATTGCTCGCATAATCCAGATGGCACGTGCTTCACTGCCTTTTGCTATAGCTATAGCATAATGGATTTAATGCCAAGCTGTGGATATTAAGCAGCCTCATATAACGCATAAGTCAATGTACTCCAAGTCACGAATAACTAGTTAAAGTACTCTCAGCACATAAAGTTCCCGTTGCAAGACAAGAACATAAAAGAGCAAAAACAATAAAAGACAAACCTCAAATGCCATAGAAAACGCATAAAATATTTGCAACAAATGGAAGCAGAGATTGCTCTAGGTGGTATCCTCTCCAGCGAGCGGCTGCGAAGTGCCAACGTTGCATTTCCTTATCAAAATCCGCGCTTGATTAGATGGCGTCGATGGCCGCATTGAGGACGGACTGGCAGTTAGCAATTCAATTGCAACTTGGCGACAGACTAACAGACAGACAAACTGCCAAAGCGACAAAAGCGAGCAGAGCAGACGGAGAGGAGAGACTGCGGCTGTCATTAAGCGTCAATGGTGCAAGAAAACGCAATGGCTAAGCGCACAGTGGGATTCATGATGAGAAAAGAGAGTAGACTAATTTGCAAAGAAAAATAAATTAAAAAATATAATATAGATAAATATATAATAGATATAGTTAATTATGGATAAAGTATATTTTTGATTAGTTGAACAAACAGCTTCTTTTTTTATGATAATGATTTATTTCTTTTGACAGTTAGTCTAAAAACCCTTTTGGACAAACAAGAAATAGAATGCCGTAAGCTGTATAAAATGCTATATTAATATATAATAATTTTAGATCATACATTTTTATGGAATTTATTGATCGCTTTTTGCCCACTGTGAGGCATTTGAAACTGCAAGTGTTGACTTTTGTGGTGGCAGCCATTAGAAGTGCGAGCCATAGACGAGTGCTCAACCAGCTCCCAACCCGAACCCATATAAATAACGAACTCCAATATAAAATCTAGCGACACTTCAACTGCTCTCACTGCGTAGCTGCCTCTGTCTGCTCTCTCGCTCACTCGCACACACACGCAAGTTAACTGCGCTTTCAATGTTGCGTTCAATCTGCGTGCAGTCCGATTGAACGAAGCTCATTGAACGTGGTGCGCTGTCTCTTTCCCACTCACATTCGAGCGTGCATCGAGCCCGTTCGTTTTGTTATTGGTTCGGTTTGCCCGTTGCCCGTTGGCTTCTGTTGCCTGCGACTTGTGGCGCTTTTTCGTATTCAGTTTCGATTCAGTTCGCTTTCAGTTTGTCAACGCGTCGCATGCGTTCGTCGTGCTCTGGCTAGAGATATTCGGAATTGTTTGAAATCTAACGAAATAATTTGCATACGAAAGCAGTGAATTAAGTGAATATCTGAATATCTCTCTCTGTGTGTGTGTATGTGTGTGTGGCAAACATATTTATATAAAAAGCTAGAAGAAAATATTTCGCAACAGTTCAAATAAGAAACCCTCAACAAGTTGTTAACCCCTCTATGGTCATGTCGCCCTATGCATCCTGCGTTCTCCTGTTGGGGTTACTCTCCCTCGCACTGAGCCTGAGTACAGGTGGGTGTTCACACTCTCTACGTGCATTTGCATGGCTGTGCCAGCTAATTAAGTGTACTCGGCGCGCGTCAAGTGGTTCGAGTTTAGTTGGGTTCGCTGAACCAGTAAGAAATATGAAAAGTAGTCGCCCAGCATCGCGAAGCATCATTTAAATTAAAGAAAAATCGTTTTGGTTCTTATTATTTTTCCTTGATTAATTGTCTATTTGTGGCGCATACTTAAAATGTGACCCTCATTAATGTGCTCTATTATTTAGCGATAATCAATCAATTTCCACTTTGACCTCAATTGATAAGCTGTCGGCCATTATCAAAGCTATTGTTAAGATGCACTCATCTCGTAGAGCTATCAGCCTCCATAATGAGTGTCGTCACTGGGGCGTATACTTAACATTGCCTCAAGTGCCTGCAGCAGATTATTTCATGATTTATTTATAAACGATATTTATGCACTTGTCGGTTATTCTATTTATTTATACATTCAACACTGACAGCCTGCTGCCAGCTGACTGCGGCCTGTGTGGAAAACTGTTTTCACAACCTTAAGAAAAAATTAAAGAAATTCTCTCCACGACATAAATAGAGCGCATTAAATGAGGCTAACTTGTCGGTATATAAATAAATACAAATATACTTATATGTATGTATTCCGTGGCCTGTGCCATTTTCTACACTCCAAAGAATTAAGAGTGCCCCATTTTCCGCACTGCAATAGAAAACTAGCTCAATTGATTAAAGTGCACAACAAATGGCTGAATTTAATTGAATTGAAACTGTAACAGAACTATCTAAATGAATTGTCGCACAAAAATTGAGAAACAACAAGCAATATAAGGGCGAGCCAATTCTATTTTTGTAAAATTTTTATTGCCTTAATAAAGGGCGCTAAGATGTTAAGGGAGATGAAAAGTGAATGAAAAACTAAAATATATGAATACTTGAAAATTTAAGTGTAGTGTTAAATTACAATTTATTTTATTTTAGGCAAATTAGAGATCATTCGTATATTTTATAAATATATTATAATATGTACTTATAGCAATATACTTTTGTGGTATTTGCCTTTGCAATATCGCATTTAAAAATTTAGAAAATATTTATCCTTTGTTATTTTCACAATTAATATTATATTTTACAGGTACAAATAAGTGCTTTAAGGGTTTTTTATTATGAATTTAAACTATCTGAATTCATTTTTTTTTTTTAAATGATATATGTCGCCATATTCAAATTCTGATCATTCCAGCTTAAACTGAAATTATGTTCATGAATTCAAAATCAATTGATATAAATTGACTGTGCCAAAGACCTAAATGCTTCCAAGCAAACTCTCCATCAATAACTTTCCTCTTTCAGTCAATAGATTGCAGTAGAATAAATAGCTTTTGACTGAACTGATTTCTCGCTCGTTTCTCTTTGATCAATTGTGTTTTTAAATTTTTATTCTAAAGAAACACATAAAAGCAGTATTCCAGCTTCTAACCTGTTTTATGATCATAAAATAAATTTTTTGAAATTACTGCGCAGTTTTCTTGGGCTATGAGCGCGATCAGTAAACATTTTTGGTCGTCTAAACATTTTTATACCCTGATCCCATTAAAAATGGGAAATCAGGGTATAATGGTTTTGTGAAAAGTATGTAACAGGCAGAAGGAGGCGTGGCAGACCCCATAAAGTATATATATTCTTGATCAGGGCGACGAGCTGAGTCGATATAGCCCTGTCCGTCTGTCCGTCCGTCCGTCCGTCCGTCCGTCCGTCCGTCCGTCCGTCCGTCCGTCCGTCCGTCCGTCCGTATGAACGCCTAGATCTCAGAAGATATAAGAGCTAGAGACTTCAAATTTTGTATGCATAGTCATGTATACCATACGCAGTACAAGTTTATCTTTTTTTTCGATAACTCGTCCGATTACTTTTTTATCGCGAATAATCGATAAATTGATTTTGTTTATTCACCGTAATTTTAATACTTTTAGACCTGGAGACTTCAGATTTGGTGTGTATATACATCTGATCAATACGCAGATTTTGCCATTTACAAATTTTGGATACCACGCCCCCTTCGCCCCCAATTTGTAAAAAACGTATTTTAAGTACTAGAGACTTGTGCTTTGGAATGTACACACATTTTCACATTGTGATCACGTTCTGAAAGTTTCATGAAGATAGTCCTACTACAGGAGAAATTATTTAGCAACAAAATTCTCATAGTATTGCCCACACTGCAGCGCAGCCCAAGCGCAGTCGCTGCTTACTGCGCAGTTAGCAGAGCGCGTGCTTATGCGTGCGTGAATAGCTCTTTGTAGGGATCAGGGTATCTCCTAGTCGAGCAGTCTCGACTAGAGCTTCCTTACTTGTTATATTAAAACTCTATTACAATGGCCTCTTTTAGGCCTACTTTAGGTCTTGGGCCTGCCCACATTTTCTTTTCGTAGCTTGTAACTTCACGATGTCGTCATATCTCCAATTAGAAGTAGATGTGTGTGGCTTTCTGTTGTTGTTAGTTTAATGGGCGTGGGCTTCTGGTTCTGGACGCATTGTCAGCCAATTTTGTTTTTATTGTGTCCACTCGCAACTTCGCTCGGCGCACGCACCTCAATTAAACTGTGGGCCCTGACAGTTTGAGTCTAGCACACATTCCATTGGCGACCTTGTTTTCTTTTTCTTTTCAAGTTGTTTTTACACATTGTTTACATTTCGTTCCGAAATTTCGCAGGCCAGAAAACTAGAAAACAAAAATAGTTTCAGTTCGAATTGCCATAAAATCTCTAAAAAGCCATCTGCCATCAACTTTTGCATTTTGATGATCTCAAAGCTTGACTCAGGAATCTGTATATAATTACCATATATATATTAATTAGATGATGAATGCGCATGTGCTTAAGCAGTAGTTCCATAATTAAAGCAATTCAGTGAGTGAGCGAAACAATTTGTCATTTGACTTGCATGTCAGAGCATTGGGGCTTATTGCAATTTGCTTGAGATACAATCTCAGCAATCATTATAATGCGAACCAACCCTGAAATCCTTAATACTAAAACACACCCAAAAGACCCGGAGCATGTAAAAATGTCATCATTTTAATGTGCGACGTGTAAGCCATTAAATAATTTTCTAGCATTGCAATGGAATTTTTTGTATGTGTATACCCTGTAATTTAAATGAATGTCAATGAGCATTTTAAATAAGTGCAGGCAGTATAATATCTAAGATATTTTTGATAGCAAAAAATTAATGTAAATATATATTTTCTGCATACCTATATATTGAAAAGTTGTTTTAAATAAAAATAAAAATAAATACAAATAATTAAAAAAAAAAAATGTATATATATATATATATATATATATATATATATATATATATATATTTATTTATTTATTTAATTATAATTTTGTACACCTATAAATAAAATCTTTTGTTTTTAATATACAAAAAAAAATTTTTTTTGCTTTAAATCATTTATCACATTCAAATATTATTAAAAAAAAATTATATTATTTTTCTGTCAATTAAAATTATGTTTTTTTTTTTTTTGGCAATCTACCATGTTAGATATATATTTACAATATTAAAATATTTTAAATTCATTAGCGGGTGCGCACATTTGGCTGTGAATATTCGGCTCTTTGATAAATCTTATGTAGTAGATACATATTTATATATGATACATATACATATATATGATAATCTTTTGCATTTCTATGCCACCATGCAAACATTTAGTCCGTAAATATTTACAATTCCAGCTTATTTCCATATAATGCAGGTCTAATCATACAACCATTCGAAACAATTTTGAAAACGTTCGACAAGTTGTCGCAATTGTCGTTTGAAAATTACAGTTGAACGAACTTTGATTGCATGTCAGTCAATGCAGACCCCCTTAAGCTCTTCTTTAAGCTCCCTGTTGGGCCACCCTCTCGACTGCCTTGTGTCCCCCCACTCCTCCCCCATTCTTTCTAACGTTTAGGTCCACACTCGTAAGTTGTCGATTTTATGGCAAAGATATGGAACAACATGTCAGCGACTGTGACTGGCAATTTTTTTGTCTCTCACTCCTACCGTCTCTCTCTCTCTCTCTCATTTGGACGGATTTGCCAGATTGCCGGATAATCAACACATTTCTTACAGTTTTTAAGCGCCAAAAACTCCAGCTCAAACTCCGAGACAAAACGCGAAGTAAATTTCTATTGAAATAAGTCGAGCTAATGCAAAAATTGCATGCGAACTCTGCCATGTGTGCAGTGTGTGTGCATGCGTGTGTGTGTGCGTGCGTGTGTGTGTGTGCATGGGAAAGTCACAGGCCCAACCAAGTTTTAGTTTATTGTTGCCAACTTTTGCATATGCCATTGCCTACCAGAAGTCGTAGATATAACGTTACTGTGCCCCAAAGTGCATTCAACTTGGCTAATAACATAGCCGCGCCCTATTTTTATGTGGTCGCATTCAAAAGTTTCGCCAACTTGGAGTGAAAAGCCGAGAAAATTGCTTGAAAATATATATATGTATGTATATATCTATATGTGTATATCTATATTATGTATGTATATCAATGAATGCTTGTTAAGTAAATAAGGGGTTTCAAATAATTGTCGTCATTTATTTTGACATATATTATTTAGCTTTTAAATAATAAATGGAAGTCTATTATCTATAACTGCCTATAACTATAGAAGTAGAGCTTTGCTTATAAATAATTAAAAATTCATTTAAGCAGTTTAATCACAACGATCAACAAAGCTTTTGTAATCAGCAAGATGAAAATGTTTGCTAATTTCGTTTTGTAAAAGGAAAATTACTATTTAAGCTTTTACTTTTCAAGAGTATTTTATAAACTGATATAAACTGATATACGAATGTTGGAAACTACTTACGCACACAAAACATAAACATACACACACACACACTCATACAATCATGCTTATTAGCTTGTATGTAACCATTTTTGGGTCGCTGTTTGGAACTGCCAAAACATTTGGCATAAACGCGCGCACAATATCAATTTTCATGTTGCATACAATTACAGTCATTACCATTAGTAAACTGCCACCGCAACTGTGCGCACAGTGCTACACGGCTATAAACAATTTGGCCAACGATCTGACAATTCAACTGTCAATTAATTTCAATATATTGTAAATGATAATAATTTCCAAGCAATACCAAATGAAGTTCGATTTTATTTCGAATTCGCTGCAATTTCTGCCTTATTCAAAATGCACGCAAAAATTTTAATGTTTATGTTCGTTGTTTATGGCCAATGCGTAGCGAAAAAAAAGCAAACACGTTTGCCAGGCGCAGCTTGGCCTGGTCTAAAGCACCGGCCGCCTGGCCGCCTGGCCGCCCGTCTGTCCCGACCTGGCCATTTGCTGTTTATCTAAGCTTTCATTTAAACGCACCTCAAAGTGTTGGTTAAGTGCATTTAACCTGAACGTTAACGTTTGACGTTTAAATTGGCTAAGCACGAACGAGTTTCACACACAAAATATATATACAAAATATATATACATATATTCATTAGTTTTATACATATTGCTGTTATCAACATCCGCTGCTCTCGGTCCATGGTCCACTCTCCAGAGAAACTTCAATGCCATTTTAAGAACAGCAGCCGCTTTTCAGCCAGCAAATAAAATGTTTAATAATTATTTACACGCTCTTTGGCTAAATCGTGCGCATAAACAACGCCAACTGCCGAAAGTTTTGACACTTTTATAAGGCAGTTTTCCCATCGACTGTCCCATAAATAACTCAGCTAAAAGGCTCCTGTGTCTAATTAATTTCAGTTGGCCACATTTTTCAAAAGCCACCGCCAGCGGGCCAACGGGCCAGCTAGCAAATCGCAGCGGGCATCTCTGCCATTGCCCATTATTTATGCAGTTTGGCTATCAAAATCATCGCCTGATTGCAATTTAGAGCGAAAACTACTCACTTAGTTTATGATTAAACTCTGCCAAATATCGTATATATACACATAAAGATGCTTGATTATTATGGCAATGTGATCGATTTAGTTACCATGCATATTAAGGATTTTCATTTGGTTACAGTTACGAAAATCGAATACAAATTTTGTCTAAATTACTGAAATACCTAGAGGGCTCTATATATATATTACTCTACCTAAATGGCATTCCAAATTCTCGTACGTTCTGTAATGAGTACTGATAACTTATAATTGCGCCTTAGCTTTGCTACGTGACTTGCCTGGCATTTGTATATTTTGCATTAGACTTACCCCAGCTGGCCATGAAATATTATATAAGGGCGCAAGCTCTTAATTTGCTTTTAAATTTATTATTAGATCATATTTGTAAGATATGGAAATCGTATATCCCATACTTGGTGACTGCGGATATTTTATAATATTATGTAGAATATATTTATATAAATCACTTTCCGATTTGAGTTTTTCGGCAGTCAACTTTGATCCCAGCAAGTGAAGGTATTATGTTTTTAAATATATTATTAAATATTATAGAATATATATAATCTATGAAAATAGTCAATAATTGGCATATGTATACAATTTTAATAAATAAAAAAAAAAAAATAATAATAATACATATAATTTTATATATATACTTTAAATTTAGATTTTTCATATATCATAGTATAAATTAAAAAAAAAAAAATGCTTGCCTGATAATAAAAATTAAAAAAAAAAAAATTATAATTATATCTGAACAAACATACATGGTTATAATTTCTTCAGCTTAAACTTAAATATAAATATATTTAAATATATTTTAAATATAATATAATAATCAATGAATTTATTAAAAACTCAAACTTACAGTCAAATTATCTATTCCCTTTATATTTGCAGCCTCTGGGGTCCTACGTTGTTGGCGCTGCTCCACAGACGTTTCCAATGGCGAGTTCTGCAACGATCCATTCCAATCGGACAGCATCTCGGAGCAGCAGCGCTACTGGAGCTATGTGAATTGCACCTATTCAGTGGGTGTGAAATCGGTGAATGCGCGACCCGTCTGCAAGAAGCTTGTGCAGGAAGGTAAGCCACCAAACCACTAAGCAACTAAACCACCACGGCTACAAACCACAGATCAGCAGAGACCAGAGATAGGCAGTTGGACTGTCAATGGGCATTGTTGCTGGGTGAGTGGGGCGACCCACCGGTGGCTCGCACTCGTGTCGCTGCCGCCTGTTGTTGCCTGCCACAGAGCGTCAAACAAGATTGAGATTTATTGGCCTGACAGAGCAGAGCTGGCAAGTGCAGCATACAAATCCACAGAGGCAGCCGCAGCCGAGACAATTGCTCCAGCTGCATGCTGCATGCAGCCAGCTGTTGCTGGGCGTCGACGCCGCTAGGCGTTGAGAGGTGCGTCGAGGTGGGGCGTGGCAAGCGCAACTGAACAAGTGGCTGCGACACTTGGCCCAAGCCGGGCCACGCCAGTTGCATGCGCCGCTAATTTACGGCAAATTTATGTGGCCAGAGAGAGAGAGAGAGAGAGAGAGAGAGTGAGTGGGGAAGGGAGGGGAGGGGAGGGAGCGGGACGGAGGCAGGCAGAGCAAACAAACGCCAACACACGCGGCGTATGAGTGATATTCGTGTTGCAGTCGTCGATCTTTGGCTGCGGCCGCAACACAGCGGTCTTTTCGCTTTTATTTTGTTTGTATTTTTTATTGTTCAGCCAGCGGCGAGTGCAAATTGTGCTGCTTGTTGGCATTTGCATTTGACAAGCAACAAAGCAGCAATAACAACAACAAACGCAAAATGAATTTGAATTTTTCCACGCTGCTCAATTTGCCAAACGTTGCGTATCGCTACAGTTTTATCTCGTTATGATATTTCTGAAAAGTTTTTGATTTTTTACTGTTCACGCGAGCAGCAGCAGCAGCAGCAGAAGAGTCACAGCTTTGCATTTTCATTTCCGTTTTTATTGTTGTCTGCTAAATGGGACAAGCGCCAAGAGCAAAAAATACAAATTTTTCATATTTTTTACGAGTTAAGCTGAAATTTTTGCAGTTGATTTCCATTTGCGGTTCATAAAAAATTATTTTGGTATTAATAAAATTGTGATATAAATTGGTCGGCAAGTAAATTTGTTCAGCTTAAAATGATTTTATAATAAACGGATTTATTTATTGTCTGCCAGTGGCATTTTATTACAATAACTGCCAGCTATAAAGTCTAAAATGGAGAAATAAAGAAATATATATTTATGTGCTATATATTATAATTAATTCACAATATTTGCTAACTGTGAATTGAAGATTTTAACAAATTTATAGCGAGAATCATAATATTAACGTATATATTAGTAATAATTAATAATATTAAACATCAGATAATATTGAGCTGGAATTCTGTTCTGTGCTCGGTAGACCTAGGCTCGATTACTGACTTGGTTGTGGACGTTCTCCCTCTTCTATCTCTCATGATCCAGCTTTGTATTCACATTTCCTATAATCACACACTTCACTTCACCTCACCTTCAACTTGAAATCTGTAATCGAATTATAATTCACTAATTGAAAGAGTGCAAACAAACTGTTGCACATAAATAATCTTATCGCTTGGCGTATGATCAAGTGCCTGGCTTGGAGCGGGCCAAATTTCTTATGGCCAATTAATGAACACCATTAAATTTTTGCAATCAAGCGTCTACAAATTGGCGCTGCGAATATTTGCAAAGATTTGCGGCTGGCAATTAAAATTGCAAACGGCAAATCTCAACCCAAGACTCTGCTTAGAGCGAGTACATAATATACGAAATAAACTAAGCTGCAACAACAAGAAACAACAAACAAACGAAAAAAAAAAAACATAGATACATATAACACACATATATATATATATATATAAATTAATTAAGTTGTTGCACAGCGTGAAGCGCTCAATTACGGCAATGAGCAGGGAGTCGAGAGCCAGAGGCAGATGCTGAGATAGAGGCTGCGGCAGAGGCAGAGGCAGCGGCAGAAACTTTGGCTGAGGCAGAATGTTAGTCTGAGAAAAATGCAACTAGGCGATGCCGTTGCTGTAGTATAAGCAGTTGTTGTTGTTGTTGTTGCTGCTGCTGGTCAATTTATATGCCGTTAAATTAATTGCTTATGAAGTTTGGGCCGACGACTGGCTGAGCTTTTGGCAAATGTCAAATTAAAAATGTATTCCATAATTCCATAAAACTAACAGCCAAGCCAAGCAATTAGCTATTAGCTAGACTATGTCCCCCTCTCTTTGTGTGTGTGTGAGTGAGTGTGCGTTGCATTTTAGTTGTCACTGTGCGTCACTGTGTAAATATTTTGCAACTTGTTGCATTTTGGCTGGTCTCGACCAAAAAGTTGTCTTTGTGCTTTTGCCTATTTTTGGCCAATTGCGTTGCGTTAGCTCTTTGGATGTTGTTACTGTGAAAAATGTTGCCAGTACACACACACTCACACACACAAACGCACACATTGCGATCAATAAATAATTAAATTAATTAAAATTTAAATTTATGACACAATGCTGCATTTCCAACTCGGGTTTCAAGCTCGCGCACGCGGCGTATGCGCGATTTGGTTTCTGTTTCCTTTGCGCTCGCAAATTTTCAATTTTCTTTGGTCGCTGCAGCTGGCAACTGCATTCTGTGCGCCTTGTTTGATGCCGCGGCCGTGATAAGGCGACAATTGTCAACAATTTTATTAGAGACTTGTACATGCTCTCTCTCTCTCTCTCTCTCTCTCTCTCTCTCTCTCTCTCTCTCTCGCTCTTTCTCTCACGCACACTCAGCATGTGTGTGCCGTCTCGCTCGCACTAACAGCGCTGCTGCTTCTTGCAGCCAATCACAAAAATGGTCAACGCGCACCTTTTTGAGTGGCTTTTAAAGTTTTATTTCATTTTATTGCGATTTATTTTAGTTGATTTTGTTTTATATCTTTGCTTGATTTTTGTTGTGTTCTGTTTGCGAAATACGCACACACACACATACACACGCACACTCACGCACTGGGAAACGCAATTTGTTGTGCATTTTTTCTGGTTTTCATTTGCCGTTTCGCTGATTGCAAATTGTCTCGTTTTGCCGAGTCTCGCATTTATTTTGGCAGTGTATGTTGCGGCCAGCTCTAGACATAGTTGGAGGCCTCATTTTCCGTTGGCGTTTTTGCTTGCCCGTCTGAGCCTAGCCTAGCCTAGCTTAGCCTGGCCAAGTCAAGCCGAGTCTATTGCGCTCAGGTTGCATGCGTTTTCCACAGTGCAAGCCTTGAACTCATTTTGGCTAGTCTCTTTGGTCTCTTTGCCGTTCAGCCAGCTCTATCTTGCGATATGTAATATAATGTGTTATCTCTGATCTTGCTTTATTTGCAGAGCTTTCACATTGACAGCAATCATTTATTTCGAAGCTTCCTATACTTTTAGTCAGTCAGCAGCTCCGTTTTTTTAAGCTCAGCAGAAAAGTTGTATTTATTTTTAGCTTAAAAAAATATTTAGAAAAATGAATAATCTTAATATCAAATCTTGAATATTAAATTTAAATTAAATAAATAATAAATAATAAATAAATCATTATCAAATATTAATTTGAAATTAAATAAATACGTTTTGAGGCAGTAAAATTAAATGACAAATCCTATTGAATATTTAAACAGTTAAATATTATTAATAAAAACATAAGCTGAAATATAATTCTTATACAAATTAACACTAACAATTAATCCAGTCATGTTAAAAAATATTCTTAAAAATTTCCATATTGATTACGATTTTAAATAGTTGTAACATTTGTTGAATTAGTTATTACACTAAATTATTAAACTAGCAAGTAGACTCAGTCTTAGCTAAACTGCTGAAAACCAATCTGGTTACCTTATGCAAACACTTATGTTCCATGTACTAAAAATGCGCTCAATTTGCTTGAAAATGGCTGGACTTGTTATTTTAATGTTTTGCTATTTAATGTGTGGCATATTGCATCAGCTGCATTTACCTTACGGCTCGACTATTTGGCAGGAAGCCATTAGCCAGCGGCAGTTGATCGACGATTTCGACGGCATTTGAAATGACATTTTTGAGATAAGTCAAACCGAGGCGAAGCCCACGCCAAAGCAGCGTGCCACATAAATTACATTCATTTTTCTCTCAGTGTACATATCTACACATATAAATATATACATATATTAATACAGAAATTATTGTCGAGCAAATATTTAAAGTTGATTATGGCATTCGTTTTATTGCAGTCTACGGCAAGCGGGTAATTTCCCGCTCCTGCTTCTACGAGGACGTTGATGATCCGGCAGACAAGTGCGCCATGGACACGACCTCATCCTACATCAAGACCATTTACTGCCGCACTTGCACCACCGACGGCTGCAACTCGGCTGGCGGACTGTCGGGCCTGGTGGGGCTGCTGGTGTTGCCGCTGCTCGCTGCGCTGCGGCAGCTATGCAAATGAGCCAATGGCTGGGAAAAGTGAAAAGATGTGGGAGGAGACTGCACTTAATTGCATGATGCGAATGATGCAAAACTGAATTTAAATCTTACAAATTCCTTCGAGCAGACAGCAGATACAAAAACACATCAAACAACAAAGATTTTCGAAAATTTCATTTAACTCGATTCGACACAAATTTTATTGCAAATGGCACAAAAACGCAGCACCTAATAGCTGGCAGTCACATTTCGCTATATATATATTTATCATAAAATTACCATTTACGCAGACTATACAAATACAAATTCTTAGCTATATAATTGTTATGTAGCTCTAGAGCATTCAAAGGTTTCCACTCGCTCGATCCTAAGCAATCAGTGAATTTGTAGTCTAAAATGCATGTAGTCTATGTTTTGCACGCCAATTGGTTCTTTTAAATGATTCACACACACACATGCACATACTCACACACACATTCATGTACTCTTATAGACCATTTGTAATATTGTATTACTTATTGTAATTGTAATTAAAGCACTTTTTTATGGTGTCTTATGAATAAATTGATTAGACGGTACAAAATATATAAAGAGTTTTATTTTGCCTGAATATAAGTCTGTCTTACTACACCAGTCTTCTTATAAATATGTTTTTGCAGCGATTTTTCCGGTAAATGCAGTTGCAAATGCAGAGACTTTGATTTTTTTTTTTATATTTTATGCCTAATGAATTTATGAAATCATTTTCTTGCTAATGTGTCGGATTTACTGCTATTTATAAGGTGAGATGAGTTTCAATTCCATTTGTAAGTATTTCTGTGATTATTAGATTATATTATTATTATTATTATTATATATAATACATATTTTTCAAATATAAAAAAATCAATTTGTAAATTATTAATAAAAATTATACATTAAAACCTAAAATCTTTCTCCTAGCATATCTTATGTAATTTCATTTACCCACTACAAAATATTTCCCTATGTTGCATTTTAGCGTTCAAGTTCAAGTGCCTTGCCTAGATCGTGTAATCTTGAATTATTTAATTTTCAGAGGCGAATCAAAAGTAATTGTCTCACATCATTGCGCTTGACATTGTGCAAGCCACAAAAGATAAAAGAATGAACTGAGCTGCTGCTGCTCCGATGCGTCATTCAATCCGATTCAGCAGCAGCAGAACGGAAATGAGTTCTGTTCAGTTCTCATTCGACTGCCCACATTGAAGACTAATTGTTCGAGTTAATTGACAACCACGCAATAATCTCGCTGACATTTGACCCAATCCAATTGAGTTTCGGATTTGTGTGAAACGTCTTTATGGGCTTAGGCTTACTGTGATTATTATTATATTATGTTTTCAGGAGATTAGCCGGAAGCATTTCGGTTTTTAAAGTAAAGGATAATATAAAAGATAAAATATTTAACAATTTTTTCAATACTTGTATTTTTTAATCTACAGTCGAGATTTAATTATATTCCAAAAAATATTGAATTTAAATAGTAAATAATTTTGTTATATATATTATAAAGTACATAAAATTCTGCTTCAACATTTCTAACTTGGATTGGTTATTAAAATCTTAAAAAATAGACAACAATTGTTTATCGCAAATATACAAAATTTATGGTGAATTTCCGAATCAAAAACTTTTGACATAAAAAGTGAATAAGGCATTTGGATAGTTATATAGTCAATTGTCCAATTTTTACATTCCTTATTATAGTGGCATTGATAGTAATATATAATTTTATAAACAACTCCATTCACATTTGCATAGCCTAAATATATGCCATTTACAGACAGATGACAGTTACAGGGTATAAATAAACAGAAAATCCAAATTAATGGGTGGCAACTAAAAACGTTTTGGCCATTTAAGCTTGTTGCACGGCAAAGATTTGTTTCTCTTTTTATTAAATAAATGCAATGTATGTGCGTATGTTGCTTTTTTTGTTTTTTGTTTTTTTTTTTTTTTGTTTTTTATGACGTGTCTAGCGAAAATGTCGTACAGTTTATGCAATAAAACTGGCCATTTATCATTGAGGGGGCATGGGTAAATATTGTAAATCGACATTGTTCAACGATTCAGCTGGCTGCAAATGTTACGCATACGCCCCAACGGCCCCAGGCTGGCTGTCGCTGGTATCCACGATCGGCCGGCTGGCGAGCTGGCCGGTTCTCTATAAGCCAACAGCCTAGAAGTCCAAACCTGACGCCGTGCTTAAGTTTATGATGTGATTTGACTTTTTATTGCCTCGGCTTAAGCTTCAACTTAACCTCCTAATCTGTTGCAAACATTATGTTTTGAATTCAACTCTGTTGTTGGCTCGGCCCGGCCCGGCCCGGCTTGGCACGGCTTGGCACGGCGTGGTCCACCAATCAACTCCAAGTGCGGCGATGGCGTCGCTCGCAATCGACTACTCATTTGGCGTGTGCGTGCAGCGCAGCGCGAGTCGCATTTTTCACGCTTTGTCAAGCGCTTTTTGGGTGCAGGAGGAGTCGCCGACTGTCGTCTAATGCCGTAGATTAATGTCAAGATTTTGCATATGGAATCATATATCGGCTGGCCATGTCAGCGCCTTGGCTACCACTTGTGGCATAAGCATACGCCAAATTTGGCCAAAATACTGTTCAACAGTTGCGGCACAAGTTGGCCAAATTATGTGCGTGCCTACAAATGAATCACAAGTGAATCATTGGATTGGCTTAGCTGCATGTAGCATCCATTCGATTCTTGGTCTTCGATGCGTGTATTTAGAGATTCATGCGGAAAAGAAACATTCGGAAGGACAGATAAAAATATTAATATTTATCTAAATATTTATTAATAATTTATTTATTTATAAAGTTCAATTTTCAATGCAGTTTAATATCTTTCGATATATTTTGAGCATTATACATTATATTGAAACTTTCTATTGAAGTTCAACAATTTAAGATTGGAATTTTTTTAAATTTTGTTAGTTATTCAAATGCTTTTAAATAGTTTTAGCTTTTTATTTTTTAAATGGTAATTTTTAATTTTGTTAAACTAAAAATGAATTTTTACGAATTTTTACACTTTTTTTTCTTTTTAATAATGCGGTTTATGAATATATTAAACCGCAAGCTGTATAAAAGCTACAGCTGCTTGCGATTTAGTCAAGTTTCACACCACAATTTGGGTGACCAAATTAGGAAAAATGTAGATGCTGCTGCTCGTTGGGCAAGCAAGTTCAAAGTTTGCGTTCCATTGCTGTGTTGAGTGAAATATATGACATTAAATGTCAATTGCAATTTATGAAAAACTGGACAGGATATATATGAAATGACTATATATAAATGGCATTTGTTGCTAATATGAAACAAACTGGCCTTAAGAACTAATACAATCTAAACTTATTGTCCATTTCAAGGTTTATTTCAATTGCCGAGCAGCAGCATGAGGCATCCTCCGAGAACGTCATCCTTGCTGAGACACAGGCTGAGCTGTGGCTGCCGCTGCCGCTGCCGCTGCCACTGCCGACGCTGCTGCCGACGCTGACGCACACGTACACTGGGGCAGAGTGTGGCAGCATAGCCTGCGGCTCGCTGGGCCGCACACAGTTGTTAGTCGGACGAGCAAGCGTTTGCATCGCGCACAGTTTGAACTACAGCCAGAGAGTCAACTAAAAGAGCTCCTGTCTGGCATTGAGAAGCCGCACAAAGGACAAATACACAAGGAATTCGATAGCCCTCGCTGCGTCTTGTTTACCGGAAAGCCGGCGTCATTGTGTCGCCAAACCGTCTACGTGCCTTGTAGAGAGATTTGTAGCTAGCATTCCAGCGCCCAGAAATCTAATACCAAACCGCAACTATGTCAGCGCCCATTAAGTTCATAATTGCTGGCTTCTGCCTGCTGGCCACCGCCTACAATATCCGAGGTGAGTTCCGTTTGCCAATCTCCCCGATCTCCATTCGTCGTTTCCCGATCATCACGAGCTGCACGTGGCTTCTCTTTGAGTGCATTCATAAATATACTCGAACAAACATTCGCTGTTCAGGTTCGTGTGCGAGTTCCAATTGGGCCTGCCCACGTGTAATTACATCTGGGGCAGCAAGGTCGTCTCGGTGTTCCTAACTCATCAGCCTCGCATCTCAGGTGTGTTTTCTGCTTGATTACATCTATGAAATGAATGAAAAGTTTCACTTGTTTCACTTGTTTCATTTCTGAGTTTGTTTATGCACATTTTGCTTGTTCTTGTTTTGCTGATTCTGCGGCCAACTTTTATGAGTTTTTTGCGGTGTTTATAAAAATGGTACCATGCTTAAAAATAGCCATAAAAAAGTAAAAAAAAAAAAATAAAAGCAAGAAATAAATTCAATTTTAAGAGAATGAACAATTGACTTTCATAGCTCAACTAAAAGCACTCCACAGATTTATTATACATTAAGATTTTTTTTTCTTAAGTGAACACAATTTCCTTTAAATTTGTATTTTAACAAAATATATATTTTTTAAGAGAGCATTTTACTGTAAAAATGGCTCACGGAAATATAAAATTTATTACAAATGTTTTCACACCTGGTTGTACAGCATTTATGCAAATTTCTGGTTGATTATCCGTAAATGTATTTTTGTCATAAACAAATTGCTTTTTGGAATATTGGATTGAAGAGCTGTTTATGGCACATTATTTTCAACATCTGCCAAAACTTAAGATTTATTAATTTTCGGAAATTGAAAAATTCGGACATTTATTTCAACAAATTTGTGTCTATGACAAGCCAAGTAAATATTGAAAGAGAGAGCGATATGAGCAGAGAGAGAGAGAGAGAGAGAGATGAGATGTTGCTTGATGTTTGGAATTTGAAATATTTGAAGAGTTCGATTGATCCAATGAATTTTTGCTTAATTTTAATGAAAAATTCAAGAGCAATTTTTAAAATGAATTTAATAATTGTTAGAGAATTTTGATAAATCATTAACCTTTAACAGTTACTTTATCTACAGCATTTTTGACACCATATAAAATCTAAGCTAGAGTCCAGCGATTCTTTAGGGCTTGGTCAATTCGCAGCTTTTTTCTTGGGATTCTTTTGCTGGCACGCAAATACCTCTTGTGGGTCAATGCACAGCTAAATTGTGTGCTTTTCCTTCATGCAACACATACGTATATATACATATACATACATACAGATATTTACTTCGCCAAAGCCCGTAGATGCGCTGCAATTTGGCGGCATTTTTGTGATTTTCACGCTGCTCGATGATTGGCATGGAATGGAAATTTGAATGCATTTTGTGTATTTGGAAAATGCTTTGCTGTTTATTTCATTTGAAATATGTATTTGCAAAGCTATTTGTTTTGTTTCATTCACAGGCGAATATACAGTGAGCAAACTGCATTTGCAGCCAGTCGCTCATAAAAATCATTGATTAACGCCGAACGGAATTTAATTAAATTTCGCACTAATGTGCATTAATTGAGCGACCAAGTGAATTGCTAATTAAATTACTTTTAATTGAGGCATATTGAATATTCATTTGAGAGACTGCTCCATGTTGCTTTCCCAGTTTTGTTCTCTTCTCTCGTTGTGCGTATCCTGCAATTATCTAATTGGCTTGCATTCAATCTGTGCCCCACTGCGCAACGGCTTCGAGCACTGCGCATGTCAAACTGGCGCCAGAACGTCGTCTGCTCCAGTTTCCAGCAGCGCCGAAAACTGCCCTCAACTGTACCCTGATAGCCAGCACAGATTTCTAGCACACCCCACAGACTCCTAGCTGGAAACTATGTCACAGACCTCATCCATTGGCGTGTGTGTTCAAGTTTGGTTCGACTGCCTTGGCATGAATTGCGTAATTTGTAGATAGCTGATAATGAGCAGGCGTTGCTCGGCTTGTTTTCGCACGAAATGAGCTTGTGGCAAACAGGATGCGCAGAGATTGAGCACGCTTCACAGGATACCAGGATGCCTCCAACCCCTCAATTGTCAGTCAGTGTGCTCCTTGTGTATGGGGGTTACTTAATTGCAGACGACAACAAACTTCCGATGCGTATCAAATTATGACATGAATACATTTTGTTGTTGTTTTTCCGTATAACTTTGGACAGCTTATTTATTATATGAGTGGTTCGCAAGGCATTTGGGGTACAATATTGCAATTCCTTAATCTAAGGGTTGAAATCCAGTTTCAAAATTTGCATAAGCAGGAAGCGACTTCCTGTGCTCATCGAATATGCATAGATTTGATCACAGATATTGTTTACTTAAGATAATGTTCTATATAAAAATATCCCTTTCTATGAGTTTATGTAGAATGAGAAAATTATACTACAACGTTTATCTATTGCTCAGATTTATGAGATATTGGAAAAAAAATGAATTTAGAATCCTTATACACTGCTGTAACTATTTAAGAATTTTCTTGAGTATTGACAGGCTAACCTCGCATCTGACCTCCTGATTAACATAATCCAAGCCCAATACTTCATGTGATCAAAATCTTGTGCCAAAAATAACTTCACACGTAACTTCTTATACAATTTAGCGCACTTACAGGGTATAGAAACTGTTAGAAATAATGGCCTATGCGTGTGTCCGATAAGAAAGCCAACACGCGACCTTGACTTAGCCTCACTATATATATAAACAGTCCATGTAGTATATACGGCAAGGCAATACAATCAATTACTCAGAGCGAGAAGGCAGCACTAGTTGGCTCGTCTATTAGAGACTTTCTCAGACCAGGGCGTTGGCAAATTACCCGCAATTTCGCGTCACTTCACAGGAAGTCTGTAAACTAGAAGCGACAAGGTTAAAAAATGCAGAGAGTTTGAGCAACAACTCGAATAACTTTAGAGACAGCTGAAGGACTTTCAGCTGCCATTTGAAATCATAATAATATAATTCAATATACTCACAGTTTTCAAAATGAAATGCAAATATTTGACACCTTCTGCCACGAGGATAACTTGAGCCTTGGACTGCCGGTAGCTGCCATGACGCGAGTCAAGGTCGCTCCTTTGCCAACAACAGCAACATCATTGCATGTCAGCCCAAGATTTACGGCTAGTTGATTTTCAGAAAAGGTAAAGCCGAAACATGTACCCAACAGTCCTTACATCTGCCCACCGGAGCCCTTTCCGCTTCTCAAGTCGAGTGGACATGCAAAAGCCTTGGGGCTTGGAACGAAACCATCTTGATCTTCAGCGCTGTCCGAGTCCACGGCTAATCACGCATATCTAATTAGGCTATTTGGCTTTGCATGTTTGCTTCGAGCAGCACGCCAATTTCTGGCCCAAGCCCACCCCCGAAGATGGGCAATCCAATTAAATATTAATTTAATGCGAATCTGCTCTAAAAATAAGCCAACTCAAGTTTTCGTGCCAATATTTCCTCTGTCAATGTTTACCAAAAAATTGAGTTTAATTTTAAAACAAATTTGATGGAAAAGATAAATAAACAAAGCGTTTGATAAAACAACAACGAAATAATCACAGTCAGCTAGCCAAATCAATCAGCGAGTGCGAAAAAAGTGGCGAGAGAACTGTGAGCAACATTATTGAGTAGTTCCCACGAAAAATTACACTTGAGTGGAAGAAAATATTCTAAAATGTATATTTTTATTTATGATATGGAATAAATGAAATATTAAATAGGTAAAGCTCAAAATATATAATATGTTGAAAAGAGATTATATTCATATTTTATGAAATATATAAAATATTAAAAATTACACTGTATATTTGTAGCACACCAAATATAAAATATATTTTAGAAATCTCAAAAAAAAAAAAAAAAAAAAAATAGAAAATATATATATTTTTTAATATTCATAATTTAAAATTTATTTAAAAAAATATATTATATATTCAATATAATATAATATAATATGGTTTTAAAATATTCTGAGAGGTATTTTTTGTCATTAAAAATATGATTTTATGATATATAGGTTTTAAAACAATTTGTATAATATATTTATATAAATAGGTTTTAAAACAATTTATATTATGTCAGTGTATTCGGCCTGCCGCTGTAAACAGAGCGACATTGCTTTCCTGTGATATGTTTGTTATTAGTTTACTGAGAAATAGATGTGATTCATCAAATGGATTTGATTCGCTGATCGATAAGGTACTCCATTACCATTTTATAATGCGTAAATTCAATTAGCTCTATCAACACAAACAATTTGTTTTACAATACGTGTGGGCTTCAATTGAAGGCACTAATAGATTCATAAACTTTTAACGCGCAAATTTGTATAAGTTTTCTATTTTATATCTCTTCATAGGCCCAACTCATTATGCACATTATATAATAGTTTACAGTTGAAATACGTCTATGCTTCAGTTTGCAAATTTTGCGACTCAACAGTTTTTAGAGCTGCCTGGACGCCAAGGAATCTCATAAAGAATCTTGGTTTGCGTGGCCAAGTCATAAATTTCACTTACTTTCGTCTGCGACTTCGTGGCGTACATGCAATAAAAATTCAATGAACGGCGCCACTGTGACTCGCTCCGGACAATCCGCTGTCTGCTGCGGCTGCTGAATGTGTTGCGGGATTTGGGGGTGGACCAGATTTGTGGGGGTGTGGAGCCTGCTGAGCCGCACATAAAGTCAGTTGAGTTTCGTTTTGGCAATGAGAGAGCGTGATGATGTCAACGGCTACATTTTCTGGATACACACATTGTTCAGTTTTTATGTCGAGGATAGCTTTTGCGACCCATTGCGAATTGAGGTCAGGCCGTAAAGGTCGTGTAGTAACGTGCATTAATCGAATTATTTGGCTTGCTCGTCTTTGCAGCACATGAACATCAGCATTTGCAGTGCTGGCACTGCAGCTCGAGCACTATTGGCTCGGAGGACTTTTGCGATGTGACATTCCAGGAGGATAATATACCCACGGAGCTGATCAAGGAGCGCAATATAAATCTGTTGCGCAGCTGCAACAGCTCCATCAATTCCGATCACGAGCGCGCCGTTTGCCGCAAAACCGTCGAGGAGTGTAAGTACATCAGACCGACTAGATATACCCTCACTAATGGGCATTCTCTATCCATTTAGATAATGGCAAAATCGTAACCAAGCGCTTTTGCTACTACACCAACAAATCGGATCCCGTGGAGCTGTGCAATGTGACCACCCCGGAGAAGAATGTGCGCCGAATATTCTGCGAGGATTGCCTGACTGATCGCTGCAATGGCGCCGCTGGCCTCGCAGCCATCTTTGCGGCCATTTTGTTGCCGGCTATGACCCTGGCCAATCAGTTGGCCAACTAAGATGGCCAAGACGCCTCGATCGTATCTCTATTTTTAGTTGGAACGTGATATTTTATTTAGCTAGCCCAACAGCTGAGCCATTCGCTGATTAACATTAATATTTTACTTAGTTTAGTTATAGGAGTATTATACTTTCGTAGTCCCTCGTAGTCCCCATTTTATGTTAGGTTTTATTCTATAATTATTTGATTCATTTAGTGAAATACTTTAGGGTGCATTTCATGATTTGCTTCAATCGTTTTTAATTCAAACAACACTCAGATAAATAAATTAGTCAAATAGCTTAACTTAACACTCGAATATTAACTACAACAACTGCAAGCCACGCTCTATAAACGATAAAATACCACAATTACAATAATAATAATGATATTGATAATAAATTAATATTGAAATGTACAAGTCAAAACACCGCATGCATTCTTTAATGTATTTATCACAATTGTATAAACAATAAATCTGACACCGAATAAATTGATTATCTATGTGACAGTTGGTGGAACCTATATTATTTAGGGGGAGGGGAACTACTGGATCGTATATCTGTTGGCATAATTGAGGAACCATTTCAGATTATTCTAGAGTTCACAATGTCTTCCACCTAATCCTAATCTAAGCCACTGGTAATCCAATTAGTTTACATATAAATAATTCTCTGAGACCTCATTTCATACCCATCCCTACATCATGTCTTGTCTGTTTCCCTCCAATCTCTGTTGTCAATCTTTGCCTGTCATCGTTCTACAAAATAATCTTATTTCACAATATCTAACTTAATTTATGCAAATGACTGAATGCTCCCCATGCCAAGCCTAGGGTGCTCCATTAAATATAATCAAAGGGTCAAGAGTTATATGAAATGAACATAATCTAGAATATCACTGTGGAGGGAAATTCAAGTAACAAATTTATTCCAAATTTTTTATATCGATACATAAAGTCGTTCTTAAGCACACGGAATAGAAGCCCTAATTGGGATTTTGGTATTGGTATCCCATATTCGAGCATAATAGCTCCACTAAGTCAGGGCTAATCCAATTAGGGCTTTAAGTGAACATTCTGTGAGTTCTCTGCTGACCTCATTTCTCCCTTATTCTGCGTCCCTTAGTTCGATTTGATTTGAGCAGCGTCTCAGCTAGAGGGCAATTGAGGGCAGCAGAGGGCAATAACACTAAGGCTGATTAATCGGGATTTGATATAGATTGATCAATATATCTGGCGTGAGAGAAGTTGTTAAATAAAATGTTGCATACTTTTAGGAGGCATTGAAAAATAGTTTCAGTGGCAAGTTTCACTCAATTTGTGACAATGGATTTTAAGTAAACAGACATATTAAATAAATATTTAACATTTGAAGTATCTTTAAAATATTACTTTATTATATATCAAATAAATTAAAAACAATTTTTCAGCTGTCTGCTAAGCAATTTAAGTGCCATATTTTTATAGCAGCCGATGACGATGGCAAAATTCCTATTATAGAAATACGGCAGGCCTTTTATATGATTAGGCCATTTTCTATAAAGCGGTAGTTACAAATCTCTAAATGCATACCTGCATATTAACGGCTGAATTATTTGCTGCGAGTGAAATGGCACGACAAAATGTTCTTAGTTTTTCTCACAGTGTCTATAAAACATACTTAAAAACGTGACTGCTTCAATGTGAACTCAAAGCACACAAGAAAAGTTAAGCAAGTGCTGAAACCGTTTGGCCAATTAATAAAAACAACAGTTTTTTTTTAGTTTTCATAACAATAGCTTACCTGAGCCACACCCTACACAATTTTCCACTCAAAGTGCAGTCGCCGTTACGCTCAAAAATACTTAATAATATTATACTAAATAATATAAATATATTATTATTTATTTGTATGTGGAAAACAGAGAAAAACTGATTTGAAAAATCGAATCAAATGCCCGAAAACCGGTTGAACATATCAACTCAAAACACATAAATTTTTCCAACACTCTCAACTTTTTCACTCAAACCGTGCTTGGAGTGAGCGGCGCAGTCGCCGTTGCGCACAGAGAACCGAGTGAAATGAGTATGCGGGATGTTGGATAGTGGATTGTGGATGGCCGGCCGGACGTCTGAACGGGGCAGCAGAATTGTGAACTTGTCAGACGTGCAGCAACCATTGTCAGTAGAGGTTGAGAGCGGTTCCAGCGAACGTTGCAGCAAAATAATAACAAATAATAAATTAAAAAAAAAATTAAATAAAAAATATTGAAAAATGGTGTCTGCCCTCAAATGCAGTTTGGCTGTGGCCATTATGATTAGTCTGGCCTGTTCTGGTGTGTATTTTCGATTGTCCCAGAAAAACAACCTGTTTGATCCAATCCAAATTTTGTTGTCAACTTGCAGCCTATGCCATCAAGTGCTACCAATGCGAGTCGCTTACCACACCGAAATGCGGCCTGAAATTCGAGGAGGATGAGACTCTGTTGATTGATTGCGCCAAGATTGGGCCACCGCGCAGTCTGCAATCCTTCTTCCCACTCCAGAATGCCACCGGCTGCATGAAGAAAACGCTCGAGAGCGGTAAGTTCATCCGGTCTCTTATAGATAATCCTATGTAATCTCATATCTAGCTCTCGCATTGCCGGCGGCTCTCATGCGAGCATAGAAATTCGCTTATGATGTCATTTTACTGTACTTGATTTTTTTTTGTTTTGTTTCTTTGTTGTTCGTATCGTGTTTTGCGCAGTTGCTGGATTCTTTAGAGGGTATCACGACATTGTTATGCCTTCGGTTTTCGTGTAATTTCGTATAATTTTGAGATTAGTGTGAGCAGCGTATTGAAATAATTATGACGTGATTCCACTTTTGGGCGGGGAGCGTGAAATTTAGCTCTTGGCATATTTTAATATTTCTTTCAAGTTAAGATTGCCGGCAAATGACAGAAGATTTATGTGACCATCAAATACAACAAACAAATTTTGTTATTTTGTTTAAATATTTTAATAATTGAGAATTCCTGTTGACGATTTTTTATAGAAAAACATTTAAACTATTTTTCTCATTCTATATCTCTCTTAATTAAAATTAATTATTCTTATTTTATTATAATTAAGAAACAAGATTTTTTATTTTGGCGTCTGTGCGATAAGCTGGCATTACAAATGTGTGTCAAAATAATCAAATTATGAATTTCATTCTGATAGTTATACTCGCTCAAGCAGTGAAAAGAGTATATTTGTTGCAGCCAATATTCGTTTTGATGTCCGTCTATATGTCCATCAGGCGCATCTGTCTCTATTATCAGATATCTAACTGCTGTAAACGTGTATTATCTCGTCGGTGGCACCGCACTGCAACATTTTTGTTTATTTTTTTAAAGCTATCCATATCGAAATCAATATTGTTCTTAGGTATATATAGCAATATGCCGCTTCGTAATTGCTTACTAATCAATTAAAGCGATTTTAGCGGCTTTGCTGAGCTCATCAAAGCAAATCGCACATCGCAAATCGAACTCAACCGTGAAAATGATCCCAACTCGTAAGTTAATTACAAATCTTGTTGACTCAAGTTGTTGCCGTTGACTTGAGCAATGCGTCAGACAGCATAGAAAATTATTGTATTATTTTTTCAAACGAGTCGCATTGTTAGCAGCAGCTGCCGAACAATGAACTCATTTGTGGTTTTGAATTTAATTTACAAGCTATTTATTTTTTAAGCAAAGCGTGAAAGTATTGTTTTTTTTTTTTCTTTCTTCTTTTGTTCACTAACTATAATTCTCACCTTCATTGTCACTTTTAGTTGTGGGACATCCGCAGATCGTGCGCAGCTGCTACTTTGGAGATGTCAGCAACATTCAGAGCGGCTGCCAGTCGGATCCCTCTCTGCCCTTCGTCAGGCAAATCGGCTGTGATGTGTGCACCAAGGATGAGTGCAACGGCTCCTCCTCCATCGCCCCCATTGCAGGTGCCATTGTGCTGTTCTGTGCCGCGGCTCGTCTGTTGGCCTAGATCGATCTCTAGTGTTTGGCTATAGTTTTTAGCTCCTGCTCGTATTTAAGTACTTTTCTGCATCAGCTGTCATTTTGATTTTGCCTCATAGTTGTGACATATTCTCGTTTAAATTTGTGCTTATTCCATATGCGATTGCAATTTAATAAACTATTTATGGACCAGTTACAAAAAGCAATCATGAGAACTTTAATTTATTTGCAACATTTATCAACAATAAACCATAAGTGCTGCTTGACATAAATCATGTTATTAACTTCAACAGCTCTTTAATGATTAAGAAACAGGGTCATGATTTTTATATAATAAATTATTAAATTGATGAACGATATGTTTGATTGAATTGAAATTTTTTTTAGTATACGTGAAATACTTATAAAAAATTCACAGGTTTTCACTCAGAACATATTATGTTTAAATATTATTATTTTCAGAATTGTTGGTTCAGTTCTTCATGTATACGGTATTTTTTATATACGTATAGAGACTATATAATTTTGGGCCACTCTAATGAATTTTAATTAGTTTTGATATGCTGGGCAAGATCTCAAATATGTTTGATGTTTGCTTATAATAATATAAAGCATATAAACCATATATGTATAAAAACTAGGTCAAATTAACAATTTCTGAATATTCGTAATATTCATAATATTCTGTCTATATTATATATTATTATTAGTCTATATCAGTCTCTTCGTTATCTGTTTCTCTTGCAACTACCATCTATATCTCTGTCCTCTCATCTCGATCTTTTATGCATATGTCCTTCTCTGTCCTCTCTTTATCTCATTCGTCTGTTGTTGTTGTCATATTCATAATTTTCCTAAGATATGCATACAAACAAACATGTATTCTGATATATATATGTTTATGCACTGCTCTTTGGGAAGTTGTCAGCACTTATCACCGGGACCTTGCATACCCTTCAGACTTGATAATTATAAATAGTTATACTCTTTCATGCTAGCATATAGTATATGTCCGCATGACTGTGTCCATTACGATTTACGAAGTCTGTGCCAAAGTCTTTTATGTGTTCCGTGAATGTAACGCGTTTACGCAATGGATTTCACGGCGTGTCAAGTAACCAACCTAAGCCTTGTAAACTATGTGACTCATCTACAATTGTAGGTCCAGAAAAAATACCCCAATAAACAAACACAAACATTACAGCCCCGCTCAAGCCCAACACCTGCAACCTCTAATTAGCCATAAACAAAATTGTTTATAAGAGGCTCAGAGCCCAGAAATTTGACAATTAAACTGAGATAAAAGGTCAGGCAATGGGTTGAACTGCTCAGCAAAATGCCCTCATCTGAGGTTGTGTCTCTATATATGTATGAGTGGGTATGTGCGGGTGGGTGTGGGTATGTAAATGTGTGTACGTGAGCGAGTGTGTCTGCATTATTAATTATGTTTAATTGAGTTAAATTTGAACGTGGCTGCCAAGTCAGAGTCGAGTTTACAAAGTGTTAGGCACACATTTAACTCATTTAACAATGCGCAACGCATCGAAGAGGTCAAGAAACTGCATATGAAACTAGTGTGCGTCGATGGGGGCGGGGAGTGGAGAAGGGGAACTGCCTACTCGAACTGCAGCAGCTGCAGCGAGCTGCCTCTCAATTAACCCAAACTCATTTGGAATAATTTGAAAAAATTAACCAATTGAGCAGCATGGAAAATCATGTAAGTGCTGAAATGGAAATTTAACGGATGCATGGGAAAAACCACTTAAACCAATTCTGTGGGCTCTAAGTAAAATATATACATATTCTTTTCGAATGCAATTACGTAAAATATTACTAATTTAGTAATTAGAAAAGAAGTAGTAAAAATGAAAAAATGAAATTTAATAAACATAATATTTAAAATATATAAGAATAACAGAATATATATTTAAAAAGTTTGGTTTGACAAAAATATTAATGCAACATTTTGTCAATATATTTTCAGTTGCAGCTAAATTAAATAAATTGTTACATTAAGCATTACTATATATTTTATATACGAAAGTAATTCAACCGAGAGGCTTTTGAGCTATTTCTACTTTTAATTTGTAGATTAGTATGGACTTGCCAAACAAATCAAGCCTGTAAGACTAACAAAATTATGTACTATACATATTTATTTTATTTCTTCTTAGTTTTATTACATTGTTAATGCATCACATAATTGTTATTATCATGACAATGGCAATAACAATTAAAGCTATGCTAGCAAATTAAAATCTAATTAATTAGATTTATTTTGTTTCAGAGTTGTTTACCGAGTTTATTACGCATTAGAAATTAAAAGAAACACTAATAAATAGGTAAACAAAAATTTAATACGATGAGTCGAAGACTAAATACTCTGATGCCAAAAAGAAATAATACAAAATTTACCAAATATAGTCAAATATGTATTTTGATTTGGAAAGTTGCCTTATGAATAATCAGATATACTCAAATAAAGTTATTTGTAATTTCAGATTAATTAAATATAAAACTTATCTATAAATTCAGCTGCATTGCTAATTTAGCAGGAAAACTGATTACAAATTTAATTATGTTAAGCAGGCAAACTAACTCACTCTAAGATGAAATCAGTTAGATGATGCTCTATCCATTGTGCTGCACATTCCTCAACTAAGTGATAATGCTCCATACGCTCTCAAAAGAGAAACCTAAACCAGTTTGTACTACGAGCATGAAACGCTGAATACTGAATGGATCGTATACAAATTAGATGCCGCATACTGATGCATATGCAACATGACATAAATCAGACTTATATAATTCCATACACTGCTATCACAAACATAGATATAACAATGTGTATGTGTTCGTTTGTGAATCGAGTCAAAAGAAAAAAGTAAATAAACAAGACAACATTTCTCTGACATCACCCGAAACAAGTTCTCCGATTCGTAATATACTTATACGTATACGTATACGTATATATATATATATATATATATATATATATATATATATATATATATATATAGCTACATAACTATATTGTGCATATAAAAACAAAATTGCGGTCATTTGTCTAAATGTTTGTGTGTCAAGCGTAAAAATTCTAAAGTCAAAATTCAATTCAAACATGCAAAAAATACACACACACACGCAACGAAACTCACTCAAAATGTGAGTGAGATTTTTTTGTTTTGTTTTTAATTCGAGTGCAAAGCGAAGGCGCGTTCGCTTGGCTAAGTTAGAAAACAAGCTAGAAACCACCAGACGCCAACCAGTCGTCGTGCCGTTCAGATCTATAAAACTTACAGCGGTTACTTTGTGCTCGCATCAACAATCCTATCCAGTGCTTCAGAATGGTTTCGAAAGTGGGTCATGTCTTGGCTTTGGCCATTCTGGCCGCCCTCGCCTGCACGGGTATGCAACAGTTGGTGCCGAAAGTATAGCAACATCGCCTTAAATTCCATTTACAGGCTATGCCATCAAGTGCTATCAGTGCGAATCTGTGACATCTCCCAAGTGTGGGGAGAAGTTCGAGGCGGATGCCAATCTGCTCTTGGACTGCTCTCGCATTGCCCCGCCCCGTTTCCTGCAGATCGGCCCCTTCAACCGCAACGCCACCGGCTGCATGAAGAAGTCCATTGAAGGCTGTAAGTTACAACTCCAACGTGATGTCATCGACTTTAGGTTGTTGCGTATTCAATTAGCTTAATTAGTTTTTGTCTTACTCGAACGCGAGCTCGAACTAAGCAGACCCGTGGGCGTCGACCATGTCCGTCAGTTGGGCGTGCAATTGGCAGACGAGGCGTATACGCTATTCGTTGTTGAGCTTTGAAATTGCACATCACACAAGGAATAATTGTTGATAATGTTATTAGAAATATCCATTTATGGGTTAGTTTTCACTTAATTAATATTTATATATGTAAATTTATTTACATATATACACATATACACATTGTATATAAACAGGCCCAACCCTCTATTCAGCTCGAATGTGGGAACAAATGTGCGGATCGTGTGATCTGAACCGTTGAGCTTCAGCCTTCTGTTTTGCATTTTAAAACAATTATCACTCATTCGTGTTTGTCATGCAAAGTTGTTCAACAATTTTGTGTGTGTGTGTTTTTTTTTTTTTGTTTTTAATTTGTAGCTGGATAATTCTCTAGTGAAATGAGCATATATAAAATCATAATATTTATTACCTTCAGCTTGAATTTGTTATTGTTTTTGAATTTTGAAAATGTCAAAAAATTAATTCAAATTGGAGAACATTTTTCGTGTTGTGTTTCTCAATTGTAATTTGGTTTGTTATTCAGCGAAAAAATAACAGCCAAAGAGCATTTCTGATGGCGAGCTATTGCTACAAAAAATGACATCAGAACTATAAAATGTATATGAGTGCGTTGTGATCTCTGTTTGTTTTTGAAGATGAATAATCTTTAATAATATATATTACGAATTTATCATTTGCTCATTTTATACGGTGACTTAAAGGCAGATAAATATTCTTCAATATTTTGAAACAAATTGGTTTTCGAATTAGTTTTAATTCAGGTTCAAATTTGCAAAGTATAGAAAAGTTTTAAAAATAACATGAAAAATATTATAAATATCATCTTATATTTACAACATTTTTAGGAATGTAAAGAGTTAAATATTGTTGCCAATTTTTTGAAAATTTCTAATAATTTTTTGATAAAAAAGGATAAGCTCTGGTAGAAAAGATGTATGTTGTTATTTAACATAATATGATTATCGAATTTAGAATCATATAAAATATGATAAAAAATATCATATCATATAAATTATGATTCTTCATAAGTATTTTTAGCATAGTTTAAATTAATTTCAAATTTTGTATATTTATACAAATTCAAAAAGCACTACAAATCGAAATTGTAGGCTCGAGCCTTTTGTATTTAATTACAACCATTGATCAAGGAAAACACCAGAGGTGGCACTGCTGTTAATTAGATCAACAATTGAATTGAGCAAGTTCTATCAAACGAGCTATGTAATTAAGTAGCTGTCGGGCTGTCATCCATAAATTAGTCAGGGCTATATTTTAGTCATCTCATTTTAATTGTCTTAGCTTAGCTTTCGTAGTCATTAAGGTTTTATGCGAACTGCGCATTATTTCAGTTGCCATTTACAAAATTTGTAAGGGCTATGAAAAACCGCAAAGTAATGCTAATTAAATTCAAATAACAGTTAATCGACGTTGAAACAATGACAGACCTTTAAAAATAATCAGCACTAAGAGCACAAAGCTTAACAGGCTCCGTCACCCTGACGGTGTTGATGTCAACGCGTCTGATTAGCATTCGTTAGCTTGTACATCATAAACTTTCAATAGGATGACGACGCATCAAAGTTAGCAAATTTCTGTAAATCGGTTTTGATTTCATTCATTTCTCGAGATTAATTAACATTTTGTATTCTCCGCCCTTCTTTAGTGCCCGGCCATCCGCAGATCGTGCGCAGCTGCTATTTCGGTGACATCAGCAATACGCAGACCGGCTGCCAGGCAGATCCCTCTCTGCCCTTCGTCAAGCAGCTCAGCTGCGATGTCTGCACCAAGGATGAGTGCAACGGCTCGTCCTCTATCGCCCCCATTGCTGGAGCAATTCTGTTGTTCTTCAGCGTGGCTCGCCTCCTGGCCTAATTGGTTACTGGAGTCTTCAACTTCAGTTCGTAATTTAAAATCATAAGTATTTTAAATGTAACTTGTGTATTATCAAAAGTGCATATCTTTTTTATGTAAAAAACAAAAATAATTCAAATTTTATTGACAAAATTAATACAGCATTTATACCAAATTCAATTTACCGAGTTTTCTATCAAAAGTTGTTTAGAATAAAATAACAGTAGCGTAACAGTACGCTGTTATTGTACTGCTAATGAACATTTTGCAAGAAAGTAGTCCGTCTCATGTTAACAAACTGTTATAGAACAGTGTATTAAGAGTAACATGTTAGGACTGAGTTACATAACAGTATATTAACAGTGCTATGTTAATACAATGTTAAGGACCACTTTAATTGTTTATTTACTTGTACGTAATAGATTTACTGAAACTACAATCTAAAGTAAATATAGAATATTTATGGTCTAACTCAAATAACGTAAATAGTTAGATTGCATTGAATAAACAGTAAGACTCACACTGGCTTGCACTACAATCTTGGATAGCCTTTGCTTACAAGAATTATCTTATGTATATGTAGGTGTAACTTTATATGCAAATCAATTTAGAGCTATTCTGCAATTCAAATTTAATTGATGTTCAGTTATAAAATCGTTTATCTACAAAACGCGTCCTCTGGCATCGACACTGTCATCATTAACGGAAATGTATTGACAGTGTGTCTCCAGTGAAAGCAGTCCTTGCGTGCAAGGCCATAATTAAAGCTTCTGCAAACACTCCCCCATGCATAATACCAACACCCGCACACACGCGCACGCACACACACGCACACGCATATCAGCTGTCGAGTTAGTTGTGCTCTTCGGCAACTTTGCTAGCTCTCTTTGCTGATATTAGAAAAGGGGCAAAGAACTAAATGAAAACGTTTTGGCCTCTTCCTCCATATGTGTGCTATAAATTCTAGATAGAATATATATATATTATTTTGCGTCTGAGGGGAAATTCATTAAAATTAGACAATTTCGATAGGTGGTTGCCCAAACTGTAGAAAGGAACCACTGAGAGCAAGTGTGAGAAGTGGAGAGAGAGGCGCAGAGTGAGAGCCCAGAAGTGGAATTTGGAAATGCTTTTGGCATTTCTCAGTTTAGCTTCGAACGTGGCCGTCGACTGACGGACGGCTGAGGCGTTTTCTGCTATTTTATAAACAGAACATACCGGAAAATCTCTGAAACAACAATAACAACAACAACATCAAAAGACACAAATCTCTAGAGCAACGATAGAGACGGGCGACTGTTGTTAGACATCGGTGTGGAAATTGTGGCAAAATATAGAATGACGCGTGTTTACCGTGCATACAAATTCACAAAAATATAAGAAATGTGTAACAACACGAGGAAATTATAGAAACATATACAACAAACACTTTCAAACCAAATAATTCGCTTCGTGCTGAGTGAAAGATTTATAAATAAAACAAAAGTACAAACAACAACCAATTCAAATCAAGAAATTTTCCATAAAACAAGAAATGCCAATACGACAATTAAAATAAAAATAAATATATATATATGAGATATATATTTATGAGATTTTCAGCAATAAATTTCGTAGATCCATGCAAACGGTTTATAGCCATATAGCTGGGAAAGTATTTTGAGTTTTCCTTTATTTGACTTGAACGCGAAAACATCAGTTTAAATGCAGTATTTTCTTTGCTTGAGCGCCCTGCTCACGCTGCTGGCCACAGGTTCGCTCTTGACCATTCTGTCTTTAGACATACAAATCGAGAATATATATATATATATATATATATTTTTCTTTACATATTCAATGCCAACAGCTTACGCCATCAGATGCTACTCATGCGAGTCCGTTTACGAGGCGAACTGCGGCGAGAATTTCGAAATCGAGAATCATTTCAAGTACGATTGCGCCTTCATAGCACCGCCCCGTTTTTTGGAAAACGAACTGTCCAACAAGAACGCCACGGCCTGCGTGAAGCGCGTTTTCCGCGGTAAGTATTTTCCAACCACGCCGAGCCACATCGCATGACCGCAAACTGTGAATAAAACTCAAAAGGAAAGTGTGCGCCACTACTTTATAGCTTGACCTAAAAACAAGTCCTTCAACAGTTTATTGTGGGCGTTCATTATTTCGCTGCCAACTGTATTTTCTTTTTATGAAAGCGCTGCTCCATATATTTATCAATGAGCATTAAATGTGTGTATACAGTGGTGATTGAAATATGTGATCTAAATGCATATGAGATTCGATACAAAATCTATACCGGTTCCATAAGTGAAACATTAGTATAGTTTCACTTATTGAACCGGTAAAATACATTTGATACCAGAATACTGCACAGCGTTTTTCTAGTATACAACAAGAGTTTTGAGTTATATATATGTAAATCACTGTATATGTAAATATCTGTGTAAAAGCAAATGTGTAGCATATGTCTACAAATAAAGCATATCTATGTGATTCAAGAGTTTCTCCCAACAATAACATTCAGTTCGTACTTGTGTGTAAAACATTTAAAATTGTTATAGTATAAATTCATATATGAATTTCGAATGAATATATATACTGTTTAAACATTTTTAAATACTGTTTCCATTATTGTTACCTGCTTAAAGAGCTGTTAAAAAAATGCTATAATTTGATCAATTATATATTTTATTTTTTATTTTAAATTTGTTTACGTATTTATTTCTTTATTATCAATTATATATTTTATTTTTTATTTTAAACTTGTTTACGTATTTATTTCTTTATTTATCAAGCGTGGGAGCCATACGTTATTTATTAGCTCAAATCATAAATTGATAGCAAGCGAATCCTTTTCGTATTTTTCATTAATAAAAGAACTTCCAGTCAGAGACCATAAACATTTTCAGAAATATATTAAAATATATTTAGCAGCAACAGAAACTTATTTTAAAATGTAAAAAGCTCAATCTCTAATGCCGCATGTAATAATAATAATTGAGGACTCAGCAGGAATATAACCAAATAAGAAATATGTTATATCAAAAGTTTAAATATATCATAGATCATGTCACAATCTACTCTCTAAGTATGCTCTACTCTCCGTAAGCTTGTCAATTAATGTAGTGTAAGTTATGTCATACAAGATACACACCGTTTAGGTTTGTTCATTTAAGCACTGCTCCTAAAAGTATGCCGCAGAACTAGTTTTACTTAACTGTTGTTTGCTTTGTTAACCCCACACAGAAAATGGCGTCAAGAAGGTCGTTCGTGCCTGCTACTTCGGGGAGGTGAACGAGACGGAGATTGGCTGCAAGTTGGACCCCACGTTGACATCGGTGCACAATGCCAGCTGCCACGTCTGCAACGATGAGAACTTCTGCAATGGCGCGACGCAGCCCGAGCTGGATATGTGGAAGCTGCCAGCGCTGGCGCTGTTCATTGTGGCAGCGCGTTGGCTGTGCGCTGGCGAACGGGATGTATGAGGTATATTTGAGGCGTTAGACATTAAGTTGTTGTTGTTGTACATGGCAATGGCCAAGAAAGCGAGAAAGCGCTAAAGGCCAGCTAATAAAATCTAAACTAATATAGAATAAAGCGAAATTTGTTTATTTGTGCGCGCAATGAACTTTCGGGGCAAGCGGCGTGTGCGGCATCAGCAAGGGCATATACACACACCTACACACACATACACACACACACACACAAGCGAACACTCGCACACAATAGCGACGTGTATTTTGCTCCATTTCATGTTTCATGTCAACGGACATTTATTTTCGGCTATCAAAATGCCGTTCATACCATTCCATGTATGCGTGTGTAGGTGTATATGTGTGTGTGTGGCCAGTACTAGACGCGGTCAGGCAAATGAAAAGCAAATGTGTTATATGGAAAAAAAACAAGCAAGAAAATAGCGCAAAAAAGAATGAATACAAAACTCATCATTCAGAATGCGATTGGCGTTGGTTCAGTCTCGTGTGTGCAGCTCGTCCGGCTGGTTCGGCCATGTGACGCTCTGTCGCGATCAACGGGGCCCAATCTGTGCACTCATTTAACACACTGAAACAAACTATCCATCATCTGTATTCGTACCTGTGCGCAAAACCCACTCACACCCGTGCCCCCGCAAAAACACATAAGCCGTTGGTTATGTTGGGGCATTGGGCGTTGACGCTGGGGCTGCTGCTCGCAACGCTATCGGCCACAGGTGAGCGCATCGAACGTGTCATACATTGTTGACACACATATTAAACACACGCAAAAAAAGAGAAGAAGAAAAAAAAATAAATAAACACGCACACACGTTTCACAGCTCTGGCCGTTAGCTGCTACGAATGCGATTCCGTCAACGATTCGAATTGTGGCGATGATTTCCAGCCAGATGACATTGCCAAAACAGACTGCGATTCCATGGAGCTGCCGGAACATTTGCGTGCTTTCTACTTACAAAGACCCGAAACGGCGTGCCTAACCAAATACTATAGTGACGGTGAGTACGAGAAATCTATGGGCGATACTCCCGTCACTATTAGATAAACAACACTTGGAGAGCAGGAGGTGTGAGGAATACTAGGTATAGGCTAAAAAATCCTAAAGTGTTTATAAAGTCCACATAAACATCTGTGGCAGCGTAAATTGTACGATCCGTTCGATTTAGATATATTTATGCCTAAATAAATTAAGATATTAGATAACAGCTTGAACTATCATAAATTATAGTTAGAGACATAACAGAACTTATGCAAACCCTTGTTCTAGATATTTCGATTATAGTGGTGGAAAGTGGAAAAACTTTAACTTTAAAACATAACTGAATTGTCAGATATATCAAATACAGTCCTACACAACCTAAGCAGTTAGAGAGCTTATCTCAATCTAAATATTTCCATCATCCATCAGGATGTATTTATGTATCAGGATGTATATATTCGATATATAAATAGTCAAAGTCATAGTTTAGCAGTTATTAACATTTTTTCAGTTTTAGTGATAGTAAAAATAGATTCCTAATAACAATCAGCTAAATATAGCTCCAACTATAATCCTTTCACTTACCTCATTTGGTACATTCAGATTTTTGGCTCGCTATCAAATGTGACGCACATTTGTAAACTGAAATACTTGATTTTTTTTTGCAAAACAAGTGCGCAATAGTTGATTAAAAATTCGCGAGTTACATTGGCAAAACGGGAAGTGAATGGAAATCATAATTTTGTTTGTGTTTACTCCATAATATCATCGTGTCTGAATTTAAGTGTGGCTGTTCCAAATGTTTGCTTGCAGCACCTGGTGAAACTCTGTTTGTGCGTCGTTCCTGCATTTTTGGGGATTTATCTGTATGCGACGAGAAGCCGGATCCGGTGATGCCGCACCTCAGCTTCTTGGGCTGTGTGTTTTGCCATAAGGATTTTTGTAATTTGAGCACGCGTTGCGTACACGCCCACAATTTAGTGTTGGCCGCCATGCTGGCACTAATATACGTATTTAACCTATAATTGCGAATCTCAGAGCAAATTAAAATTTGAATTTTGATTTATTTGATTTGTTTTTTATTGTTTTTTTTTATACATCCACTAAAATGATTTAACATACACTTTATATATATTATAATAATAATAATTTTTTTAAACATATATAATATATAATTGGGCATATTTTTCCATTGTATTCGTTTATTACTGTGTGTGTAATTGTTTGCAATTCATAAAATAAAATAATAAAAATAAAATAAAAACAATACGATCTTTAAATCAATTAGCAAACATCGCGTATGCATGTCTATATCTATATATATATGTAGGTATGTATTATTTATTATTATATATTTCAGTTTTGCATAATATAACGTCAGTTGAGTTCGTATATATATATAACACACTTAGATGCCACTATATAATGGTTGGTTATTGTACAATTTAATTCATCGAAACCTAACAACGACTACACATAGAGAACAATTCATATTAATTTATATTTATATATATTTGTAAATGTGTATATATAGAAAAACAATGTGAACAATTGTATGTACAAAATATAATGAATAGTTGACTGTTTGTTGCCCTTTGCCAAATACTGTTCATATAAATGAGCGCACCCGCAATTGCCTCCATCTCTCAGCCTTAGCCTCAGCCCAACGAGCGTCGCGTCGGAGCATTTCTTGTTGTATGAATAGTCAACCGAGTAAATTAAAAATCTTTTATCAACAGCGCAGAAACAAGTAACAAATATATTTCTATACATAATCTATTCATTTTAATTTTTTTGTTTGAGTTGATCTTTTGTTTCAACTAGGCTATCATGGGTATGAGCTATGTGCCCTATATAATGCTGCTTACATATACAATATTCTTCAACAACACAGAGAGTTTAATTAATAAAATTAAAAATTATAAAATACATATATATTTATATTAGTTTTGTTATTCTTTCATTTAAGCCAGCCACAAAAATCAATTTTACAAATTCTGCTGTTACGCCTTGCCTTTGTGTGGGGTGTGTGAGGTGTGTGTTTCGGGTGTTTATTTGGAGTACCAGCTCCGAAAAGTGTCTTGAGTCATTTGTTTGTTGAGTTTTGATCTATGCGATCGGAAATTGAGTGGCGCATAGACTTTTTGAATCGGCGCAGCTGCAGCAGCAAAATCGCAACTTCTCTTCGTTTTTGGCATAATTTACAATTTATTATTGTTTACATATTTTCTATATAAGTTTGTTGTATTCGTTGTGATTGTAACAATTCGCTTGAGTAGTGCAAGGAGCAGTCGCTAAAATGGGCATGCTTAAACGCCTATAAGAAACAAAACAAAACAAATGTTGTGCACAGCATGCTCTCCACAATTTTCTCTTTTCTCTGACTAGAAGAATGAAAAGAAATGATAAAAACACGTCGCGCAAAAAAAAAAAAAAAAATAATAATAATAATAATAATAATAATAATAAAAAATAAGAGAATATTTCAAAACTGTTGTCTGCAAAAACAAAAACAAAACAAAAAATATCAAGTCTAATTTGAGCAATGCACAAATGGAATGAATCTTAAATAAACATTGAATTTGTTGTAAGCTTTGGATACGGATCATAAATGAGATCAATATGCGACATGTGTGCACACCCCCAACCCCTTCCCAAGCAACCCGATGGCTCTATCTGCCTCCGCCTTGCACGCCCAAATAGCTTAAGTGCGGCTTTTAATCGTAGCTATAGCATGTCTGTAAGAATTTTATATATATCTAATACACTGCACTACAAGTCGCGTGTCTGCTTTTTGATTGAATTCATGCTGCGATTTCCAGTTAACATGAGGATATATGTGTGTGTTGGTACATAGTTATGTATGGTAAGAAAATAAAATATGTAATATGGTAAGAAAATAAAAAGTTTCCAATGCAATTTACAAAGTATATAATTTATACACATATGTAATAATAATATTAATAACATTTATAACGAATTCAGTCAAGTCAGTAAATTTGGTTTACAGAAAGCAGAAAAAATAATAATAAGAATACAAATTACAATAATCATAATGTTATCAAAAGTGTGCAGACAAAATTAACAAGAAATTTTGATTTGAGTTTTCTTTTTTTTTTTACTGTTTTTTTTTTTATATATTTTCGGTTGCTTTTCATTTAAGGAATATATTTTGTTTGTTGTCTGCTCTTTAAAGTCGTTATATAGAAATAGGTTTACGTTTTACGATTTACATTTAGATATACATATGTATATATAGAAATATATATATATATATATTATAATATAGTTTCTTTTGTTTATGAATAACAGCTATCGTATATATGTATATAATTTCAAAGCTTTTGCGTTTTGAAACATTAACTCACAGAGTATTTCCATTATATAATATATAATTTGTTTGTTTTCCATCCCGCAATGGGTTTAAACATTTAACATTACAACGACAATGACGACAACGAGTGTTGCCTTTTTTTGTTTTGTTTTAGATACATATTTATAAATAAACTTTCTTAAATGTTTACACAAATCTTCTTCGTCTGCTTGTGCATCATCATCTTTCCTATTTTCTTCTCGGCTTCTGTCTAATATTTCCGCAAAAGCCGGAAGCACAAGCGTTCACGTTGCTTGCGTCTGTATGTCTGTGTGTATGTGTGCGTGTGTGAATAGGTGCGGATGAATAGGTCTGAGAGGAGCATAGGTGCGGGTTTCTTTAACGCTGAGCACTTGAACATCGGCGGGCAATTTGGTTTCGGTTTTGAGTGTTGGGTCCATGCGGCCCTAATGACCCTAAACGCCCACAAAGCCGTACACCTCCAGTACGCGTATCTCGAAGTCGCCCGATGGACAAAGCGGGGGATTGTTGAAGGTCTTGCAGCCGTCCGTCTTGCCAAATCGTATATTCTCGTCCATCCAAATAGCTTGGCCCTCACTGCAAACGACAAAGGTAGAAATTAATTACTGTTTTATAAATTCAAATATATTTTAACACATGTTTAATGCGAAGACGATCGAATTGTCTGTTAAAATTCCTAGAAGGATTTTGGTGAGTAGAAATATAATTTGCATATGCAAAAATTATCTTTGCGACTTGGATCATTCTTTTAAAATCCAATATTAACAGAGCCTCTCTCTTCAGCAACACAATGTTATTAGTAGCTTAACATATTGTTTACAGTTCGCTTAGAACTTAACACTTTCATTTGTTACTTTCGCACTAGTAGTATTTATATATACTATATATAGATTTCAACTCACCCGCCGCCAATTGTTATCATTTTGGAATCGGCTGCCATAAAGAGTTCTGAACTGTGGCCCAAGTCGCGATCGCCCTCGATGCCCACCCAGGGGTATTTGGCACGTTCGGGATACAAGGAGAACAGGAAGGTTTCGCCAGTACCAAAGTAGGCCTGTCTCTGGCCCTTGTCATCTTTGACGTTGCGCTCGAACCAGCGCGAGGAGCAGTAAGCGCCGAATACCTAAATACAAAATTTTAATTAAATTAGAAGAGCACAATAATGACATTAGAATTACGCATTAACTTACTTCATTATTGCACGTTTTGATCATCAGCAGCGTGGGCTCATGCTGCTCGACGCGCACGTAGAAGGTGGTCAGGGAGCAGCCGTGCTCCTCGGTGGTATAGAGCAGCACGGGTTGGTACATGGTGATTCGCACGGGAAGCCAGGACCATAGCGTGAATAGCTGTCAGGAGGAAATCAAAATTCATTAATGAGGCATTCAAATTAATCAAAACAGTTTTTGGGAATTAGCGGAGATATATTATTAGGCAAAAAGTTAACTACAATTAACTATAAAAAAGGTAGCAATAGCCAATGATTAAAACAGTTAAAATAATTATATATACTCTATATAATATGTAAACACACACAAATAACAAAATTAGGCAGGGCGGGTGGTAGATACAGAGAGGTAAACGGTAAACGGGTTGACAGCAAGAGAGCAAGAGCGACAGCAATTGGGACTAAAACATTTTAACTAAAAGGCCAAAACGAAATAGATAAACTAAAAGCCAAGTTAATACATGAGTTATACAAAACAAAAACAAATGAAATTACTGATTTAATATTTGTACTTTTTTTTACTTTGGCCAGCAGCAGCAGCAGCAACAGCAGCAGCAGCAGCAGCAGCGCATGTTAAACTGTGATATCACTGTCAAACTGTCGGCCTGCCAAACTGCAAAATGAAGTGCGATTGCGATTGCGATTTGTGTAGGCTCTATAAATGGAGAGGCATGGTTAACCAATACAAGGGACGCACACACACGCACAAACACACAATTAGAGAGAGAGAGAGAGAGAAAGAGAGTGGTTGTAAGAGACAGACAGACAGAGAAAGAGAGAGAGAGAGTGAAGAGGTGTTCTTGGGATTTAGCACTAAGTGGGGAAGGACTTTTTGTTAAGTTTTCTAATAAAACGGCACAAGATGTAATTGTAATTTATTTGGAATGGGAATTTCTTTGGATGGATCATTCACGTTTTTCACGTATTGCCTGGTTTTTTTTTTTGTTGGTAAAATGTTGGCTCGTAATAGATAGATGTGCTTACAAATTGTCTATCCGTCCAGGTTTTAATGAAATTCGTTGTGCCCGGTAAACCAAAATGCTATGAAAGAAGATGATATATAGCAATGTCAAGATTAGATGCGATTCGAATTGAATGATCGATTTGCAATTTGACATGGGATACTGTTTTCATTGGGGCGGGGGAGGAGAGGAAACGGGATGCGGGGCCCTTCTGCTGCTAAAGACTGTGAAAGACTTAATTTTAGAGGAAATAAATAGAAACGCAAAACTAAAATCAATTAACTATAATTATTTAATATAAAATATTGCCAACCAAAAGGGGGAAACTCAATCATTGCATACATCATCAGAGAGCATGCAGAGTGAACTATTTTTAGGGGAAGGTGAAAACACTTCGCTAAGAAGTGCCGTTGAATTACAGAGTGAGAGAGAGATAGAGAGAGAGAGACTTGTGGGTGCAGTTCGATAAGCGTAAACATTCCGTTGTCTTAGGTGTTGTTGTTGTATGTTGATAATCTTGCTTTACAATATTACTTTAAAAAATAAGAAAATTTATATATTTACGTTGGGATATACTAGCAAAAAAAGGTTTAGCAAATGGCGTTTTGACTGCTCTCTGGACTTACATCTTCGTTCTTACAGACTTGACTTTTCAGATTGTGTATGGGATAGACACCCATGGCGATAGCTCTATGACCAGGCGACTTTTCGCCCTATATACACAATGGCAATGGCATACATATATACAATTAAATATATATACATATATTTAATTTTTATGCATATGATATATAATGTCAGTTTCGAGAGAAATGAAATTATTATGTTGATAAAGCGCACGCATTTTGTTTTTGTTATATCAGTTTTTTTTTTTTTTTAAATATTTTTGTTTTAGATTTAATGTTTTTTTTTTTTTTTTTTTTCATTCAAAGTTTGCCAAGGCAGCGCAAAATACAAGAAAAATAGAAATAACAGTTTTATATTTATATATATATATTATATTATTTATAAAGTTAATATTGATATGGAGAGTAACAGTTTTTTGCATTAAAATTGGGTTTGTATTGTGGCTGTAGTTGTTTTTGTTTTTGTCTTTGAATGTGGTTAATTATTATGATTCTTTGTATGGCCTTGGATTGCAAACGAAGTGCGGTAAAATAAAAAGTCAAAGAAAAAATTATAAAACTAAAAGAGATTTCAAATGTAAATTTATATTAAGAAACGGAATGGAAACGGATAAAAAGCTTTAGATATGGTTGTTGTTTTGTGTTTGTGTTGTTGTTAGGCTTGTTAGGCTTTGATAAAAAGTCAGAGAAACCAAACTCAAGCACAGTTTTTATTATAATTAGTTTCTTTTAATAATTTTTTGCAGTAAACATTCATAAAACTTCAGCAAACGAGGAAAAACTCAGAGAACACAACAAAAAGTAATTGGCCATAAAAACGCCAAGTCTTTTAGCCGAAATTAGAAATTACTTCAATTCTATTGGACAATCAGCATAAGTCATTGCCTTTACCCAATTAGTATGAAATTCAAACAAAACGTTAAGGACATTCTATTTTGGGCAGGTCCTGCGCATGGATTTATCTTTATTATTAATCATAAATAGCTACAACATGCGAAGGACGTGTCTCTTAAATCTGAACTCAAAAGTTGTCTAAATTTGCTTTTTTCAGTTCTTTTTTTTAGTTAATTAATTATGAAAAACAAAACAAGCAGATTTTGAAACATCAGTCAGCAATATCATAGTATATAGAAATATATGACAAGTATTATATTTATATATATATATAAATATATAGAGATAATTTATAGCCCCATACCAAATTGCGACAGCTCTCGGAGTGCAGCTTCTAGTTTTGTTTTTCAATTGGTTTCATTTAAGATATGTGTTTATATATTTGAGTTGTTGTTGTTTGTTGTGGATGTTGTTGTAGTTGTTGTTGTTGTTGTTGTGCGAGGTTTGAAAGAACACAAAAACAATAAATTAATAGAGCTTAAATAGAGTTGATTTTAACATAATTAATTGGTTAAGTTATAGAAGTGTGTGCAGTGCTCTGTGTGGATAAAGAGTAACCATTTTATATATTTCAACTAAACCTGAACCTAATTTCAACTAAAGACTGAACAAAATTAAGGTTGGGTGGGGTTGCTGTGTGGTTCCAAAGACCCTTGAGAACTGTTAAACTGAGTTATATATATGGGAGCAAACGTAGCTATATATATATAAATATATATATTTACGCTTCTTTTGTCTGGCTGTTTGTGTGGTTCTGAGTGGTTTCTGGTGGATTTGGGGGGTTTGTGTATGTGCTGTTCGGTTTGGGACTGCGCTGGTTTCGCGTCTACCTACCTCTCGTATGGTCAATGTGTGTGACATCATTTGGATGTTGACCTGCGACTGACTAGTGGGCAGATTATCACTTGAACGCGATTTGATTAATTGCTTCGAGCCGCTATTAAGCGCGGATCGGCTTTTTAGTAGCATTTCAGTCTTTATAAATATTCTAGAAATATACTGGGTACTGTAAAAAGAGAGAAGGAGAGAGAAGGAGAAATAAATTAGAAACAGTTTCAATATGACAAAAAGTATAAAGATCTCTAAAATCATTGTTATAAATATTATAAATAAATAAAATATATTCTATTCTATCACTTTACCTGAGTCCCCTAATACTAAAAGCGGCATGGAGCAGCTTCGCCGGCGATACTGGTATCTTTTTGCAGAACTTGATGAGCGCATTGCCAATGTCGTTTTTAATATTATCCGGACTCCATTCGTTGTTCGACTGGCATTCCTTGTGAAAGAGATTGAGTATGACCAGGGCGACGCGATAGAGAACCTTAATGCCCTCGTGAAAATAGCAATCCATGATTCGCACCAAATGCTGAAAGGGTAGACCAGCTAAAATCCACCAGCACCAGTCCATGAATACGCGCTCTAGCTTCTGGCCTGGACAGATGCGTTGGAAATACGCAATGGCACTTTTCTATGATTTGCAGAAAACATATTACATTTAATTAATTTACGTGTTTTTAATTATTATTAAATTACATTTCGGACATACTGTGTGCTTTTTGGCTATTTGCATGACTGTCTTCCAGGTGACCTCATGCTGAAGTTTGGTTTGATTGATGAATGTCTTCTCCTTGCTGCCCACAAGTCCGGCCAGGCACAGATAGGCTTCCTCCTCTGTAAAGTAAACAAAATGAGAGAAATACATTAAATAATCCCATTAATTTTAATTTCTTTCATAGCTATCACTCGTATGTCATATAATATTGGGCACTTGTTGGTTGCGTGCAATGCGTTATCGAATTGCACTTGCTTGAATAATTATATGGAACTCAATAACAGACCTAACCTTAGCGACACCCAGCTAGCGCCCACTGCCTGCCCCCTCTATCACTCTCACCAAACCCCCGCTCCACTCCTGTGGTCGCGTATATGTGCGGCTTGTCTTTAATTTAATTGCACAATTTCAAATTGCAATTTGCACTGCAGCTTCCTGAGGTCGTTCCTCAATCCGCGTTCCGCGCTCATCGTCGCACTTGCGGCTGATGAGCTTTGTGTGGTTTTGTGGTGCTGCTGCAGTGAGTCGAGGGCGTTACCGCAATGACGCAGCACAAATCCAATTGAATTGCAAATGTTAGACACACTCACAGAGAGGGAAAGAGAGCAAGAGACTTAACCTTGAAAATACCCTGTACATGATACATATTCAAGTCTTCAATTATAATTTAATTGACACAGCTCACATATAGAAATGCGAATTTAAAGCTCTATATGCAGTGCCATACAGGACAGAAAAGCTTGAGCTTTAGAATTTTATCTGATTTCTAATTCCAGCATACCCTTTAATACCTTAAACAACTGCAGGGTATCTCAGTCTCAGTATTTACAATCAATTGCCAGCTCTTTGCACTCTTAATGCTTTAAGTTTGCGGAGTGTAACTCCGGGTCGACTACGTTGGAGCTCGTTCTGGCAATTGATGTTTTTATGGCAGCTTTTCTGAAATTGTCACGCAATTTGCTTATTGAATTAGTCATTTTTACGCGCTGCTTCATGTATTTAATTTAGAAATTAGCTTAAATTATGCACAGAACTCGCCGCGACGAAGGCAAACTTTGCATCTAAAAATAACTCTCAAAAATATTCGAGTTATTTATTTAGCTCTGTGCTAGCTATATTATTAAATCTCATATCTCCCTTTTCTTTTTTTTCTTTTTTTGGCGTGTTGCAATCAAGTTTCATGTGTGGCTCATTAGCAGCGTTAACTGTTGACAAAACTGATTACAACAAATAATAACAAAGTACTTAATAGACATTTTGTATGGCATTTAAAATGCAATTGCCAGTGGGTGTTGACGGCCAATTATTGTACACTCGCAGAGGGTATTATAGATTAATATCATGATATGCCATGAACGCATGGAGTTTCAAGTGATATATGCAATATTAAATAATAAATAATATAAAAATATATAAGTTTAGACATAAAAACAGGTCATCTAAGTTAGTCTTAGCTTTAGAAATATCTTTTAAAAAACTACATAGGTGCATATCATCTATTATATATAGTTAATATAGCAACTAACTAATTTTACTTATTTTACGAAAAATTTCTCTTTTTTCAAACATATTAAATAATCTATGTAATATAATCAGCGGCGAAAAACTTATCATATCTCTTTTCTAATGAAAACCGATTAAAAACTTTTTGTTTCTTAAGATATCTCCAACAATCACAGCTAGAAGTCTCACTATCGCAATACTCCAGCAACAATCGAGCGGAAACAAATTGATACAACAAAGCACACCTAAGTTCTATATCTAGAGCATATAACATTCGGCGTGATAGCAGTGATTTTATAATTATCATGCTTTTCAATTGTATTTTTTTATCATTAAGCCCAATTAGCAATCTAAAGGCTTTAAGTTTTCTTCTCTTTTGTTTTTTTTTTTTCCGGTGAGTTGTCATTTGAAGTATAAACAAACGCCAGTTGCATTGATTATTTACACATAAATATAAATCACTTTGTAGATGTGTGTATTACAGCAGCTCAGTTTTGAGCTGTTATCAGCATTGAGCTTATCAGCTAGCTTCGCTGCGGTTCGCATCGGTCTAAGGCGGTTTGGATTAGTTTGTCATCGCCCTTAATAGTTAGTTCATTGTTTTGTAATGGTATCAATTGTTTCAACGACTGCAACTGACTCAACGAAGATACGCAGCAGATTTGTAGGACACGACTTATCTCTGTTGATTATCTGTAACTGTCTGTATATCTGTACTTCTGTATCTGTGAGTTGTGTCTTATCATTTACGGAACCTAAGAGCAACATATGATAAGAATAACTTCTCACTGCAGTGTTTATCATCAAATATTTGAGTTTAATTCTATTTAAAGCACAGTACACACTTGCTTTCGCGTAAATCTGCCAAGAATTTCTCTTTTTAAAGCTCAAATGTTGAATTAATCGCGCTCTAATTAATCTGTTTGTCTAAAAATAGTTAACAGCTGCCACAGCCACTTATTGTTAAGCTTTTAATTGGCTGCTTACGACCAGAGAGACCGATGGTTTTTCATTTTAATTTTATGACACCAATTGAACCGATAAGCAGTGCTAGTATAAAATATAGTCATAATAAAACTGGTTCAAAAAATCGCTGCCCCATTTCACGTTTCCATTTGACGTCAGAGCTCACGTGTTGCGACCAGGAGTGGAACTCAGCTTTGATAGTGCCACTCACTCTTCGCTCACTCAATCATGTCCACAATACGACTTTGATAGACTGCAGTCAAGCAGTTAACATTTATGGTTATAAACTGTAGAAGAGCTTTGGACAAAAAACAGAACCCAACGTAAAAAAATAAGAAACAAAGAATATAAACACTGTTTGAAAGACAAAAATAGAGCTTCTATAAACGTGTAAACAGCATTTAAATACATACATATAATTTAACATAGTTTTTTTTTTTTTTGTTATAGCAGCTCTAGCAGCTGCTAATTGAGTTGCGCCATGTGGAAATTGCAATGCCCTTTAAAAACAAAAATGTAAACACAGAAAAACAGCAGCTGTTGAACTTGAAAAGTGCGAAATAGCTCAATGTCGATTTTTAATATAAAAATTATTTACAGTCTTCATATTTGTAAACAGTTTTATCAAGATAAAGGGCCCAAGAAAATTCAATTTATTTTGTACTTTTAAGTGCAAGCTAAAGATCTTCATAATAAGCACTCATTTTCAAACCTGCTAAGAGTTCAATCACTTGGCAATATAACACTACATATATACACTATGTGTGTATCTATAATAAAGCTATTCCATGTTTAGTTTAGTTTCTGCTCTTCTGGCATTCCAGTCACGCATCGTTAGAAATATAAGAGAGCTCAAAAGAAACATTGTTTGAGTGCTCTAATCAGAGTCGCAGCACTTGCTCAGGTGTTTCGAGAGAGATTTTCGCAAACACTCACACCAATGCACATACGAATGCGTGCATGTATAAGTGCGCTTTCGTTTCTCTGCTGAGCCTTCATAAATATGCAAATGTTAAGCAAAGTCTTAACCCTCAAGCTCTATAAGTTCTTAGTGCGTCAAGTCGAATGATTTGGTTTCTATGTTTTATATCTCAGAGCACGTACAACAAAACTATTTATAGATCAGGGTGTTAGCTAAGGAGGGGGTGTGCTCATGTTTCTCCATGTATATGTATATAAAAGCCGTGCAAAAACAAATATGCATAGCTCGGATAATGTTTGGGTAGGGCGTACACAGAACGGCAGAATAACAAACGGCCATAAAACAAAAGCAAACGCCAAGATGATATATAAAATGTGCGCATTTGTTTGGCTTCGTTGCGTTCGGGATTGAATTTGGGGAATGGGAGGAGAGAGAGAGAGAGAGAGAGAGAGAGAGAGAGAGAGAGCGAGAGAATCAGCAATGCGAATTCGAATCTCAATGGGTTCGCCCAATTGTATTTTATGCGAATTTTATGCTCACGTGCTGGCGTCATTATCAACAATTTCCGAGCCGGCGAATAATAAAAAAAGACAACAACAAACAACACTTATAGTTCTAGATCTAAGGAAAGACAATGCTAACAAAGCTAAAAATATATGTCACATGTCGCAACAACAGTAGTTATACGATAAGAAAATTGTAAGTTTGAAGAAAAATTGCTTTAATTAAAACTTACAGTAAAAATCAATTAAAAAGTGTGGAAACATAGAAAGATATCTAAAATAATAATTTTAAATATTTATTTAGTCCTAGCTCACAAGATGGACTTTTAGAAACGATAGATAAAATAAGTGAATTATATAAAAATTCAGAAAAGAAATAAAAACATTAAACTCTAACATAAGCATATTTTTATTTAATTTTTATGAACGGCAATTTTAAATGTCAAATGTCACACATATTAAGTAGCCACTGTAGTGAAAAATTTGTAGTCTTGCGCCGTTGATCTGTTACTTTTATTCCAGTGGCAAAGCGAAAAATTTGCATAGCATTCAATGAAGACAACGCAGACGACCATTCGTCAATGACGTCAACAAGATGTCGGCAAGTAATGCAAAGTGTCAATATAAACATGATATACATACATATATATATTCACACATATAAACTGCGTGTACAAATATATATAAACATAAATGGGGAGGCAAGTGTAAACGAATGTATATCAACATCTAGAACAGTTTTATACATTGTTTATATGCGACTTTTGAACTTGAAGTGCACAAAGTGCTGATTGAAAATGCAACTCAAATTTTATTATCATTTCTGTTTGCTGCTTCTTCTTCTTATAATTATTATTGAAAATTATATTTTTTTATAGGCTTCTGCTCTGCAATCTTCTGACTTGTGACTTTAATTTTAAATCCCATTTTTTGCGCTTCAACAAGAACTTTGTACCCTAAAAGCGGGTTTGCAAACTATTTATAGTGTTTACCTTGAATTTGCCCCGGAATCGCCAGACGTTGCAGTGAATTTAGTTTTATATTCGCAGTGTAAACAAACCTTCAAAACTCGGAAATGTAGACAGACAAACTAAGCGAGGGAGAAAGACATAAGTCGTAAAGCAGAGACCTTTGCCGTCTCTTCAAGTCGACCTCTTCCCATGCCGCCCGCCGCTAGCTGCCGGGGTGCGCTTATCAGGCACAGCTTTATCAGCTGCAGTGGGGCCTATGCCTGCCTATGTGCCTCCCGACTTACGTCGCATATTAATCGTAAGCGTAGACCCCTTCCTGCCTGCGCTGGGTTCATTTAGCGTGCCCATAGGTATAATTCACAAGATAATCAGTATTCTAAATTGAGTGCGGCACACTCTTGAACCCATATGCAAATCGATTAATTGTCTTGTTTTTTTTTCACAATAACTGAGGGTGTTCAGAGTTCAGCAGCTGAGATTAATGAGATTACAAGACTTGATCATATATGAAAATATTAAAGGTTTGCGCAGTATGCAGGCCATGCGGCTGTCATCTTTAATCTCAGGCAGGTGATCGCTGCATGTAAGTTGCGCCAATCTAAAATGAAACAGTTCAAGTTATTTATAATATTTACACCCTAAACTATTAAATTTTTAAATATTACAAAAATCAAAATTGGTTTTATTTCCACAATTAAGGAAGGCCCAAATTGTCTTGCAATAAAATTCCTCGTAGAAGAAAAAACATCATATGCAATAAATAAATTCGCATTGAAATGCTTTACTCATAAATATTTATTAATTTGCGAAGAAACTGTTGGACACAATATATTCAAATAAAACAATTCCAATTGATTCTGATTGGTATTAAGCGGTTAGAGCAATCCCAGCTACACGCCGCCGGATTAATACAATTTCGAACATCTTTCAAATGTAAATTGAAAAGTATGATTTATGAAAAAGAAGAAATTGATCAATTGGCGTCCGTCGTATTGGTAATAATCAAATTTCAGTTAATAGAAACCGATGCCAAATAACAAGGACTCAATTACTTCGAGAACTGTTGTTGTACGGACTAAAACAATTGATATTCTTTGATCCCTGATCTCTTGTACAATACTAAGTTAGCCTTGGATAATCAGCTTTGGAACTACTAAATAAAAGTCTACCTCTAAATCAAGTGTTTCAAACATTGGGAAAAACAAATGTTCATACGTGTTCTATCAACTGACTGTTTGACTGACATAGATAATGGCTATGTCATGATCACGATTAAGTCATTTCTAATGCACATAATCAAGATATAATACCAGAACAACCCGTTCTTAAAATACATTACTATCAAGTAAATAATTTTGCAAACAATTGGAAAGTTTTATATAATATATACACTTCAAATATAATTTCAATTGGTCTAGAAATAATCAAAGCAAGTGATTTTTATCCATTTCAAGGAATATGAACAAACTTTCAATTATTTCACAGCAAGTTTGCTCTGCGCGTGCTGTAGAACACGTTCGATCGATTTGGCTGTTAATTCAGAGCCAAAATGTAAATATTTTATGGCCTTTTCCTGCTTCTATCTATATCATACATATCTGATACAAACTCACAATAAAGGAATAACTAATGCGTAATGTAAATATTAGCATAGTGTATTCAGCAATACAGGAAACAGTGATAAAAGTAGAGCACAAAGCCAAGCAATGAATACACTAAGCCGTAAAGGTCACACATGCTTAACTTCAGGCAACAATAATCAAGTAAATATATTATAAGCACACACATATATATAGAATACACATACATGCACATTGATCTCACATGCTTGAAGGGTCAAGATGAGAAGTGTCTTATTGATTTGAGTGTATTTGAGATGGTTAAAACTGTTGGCTCAGTGCCTGATTGCCTGCCTGCCTGCCTGCCTGTTGACCAAAGCAATTAGCTAGAAAAATCACGATACATCAATTTGCGCCGAGCTGCGAGTTACTTCGAGCAGCGATTTACAATTGTGCCAATTACTCGTGTATATTTTGTTTGCTAAAGCAAAAAAAAAAGAAAAAGCATCCTCAACAACAAATTTAAATGATGACAAAAACAAATATTTAACACAGCGCATGAAGTAAGTGCTGTTGCGCTGGGGCGCCCAAGTGCTTCTAGCGTGTGTAATATATGTAAAACGAATTACAATCCAGATTTCCTTCTCTGTCACGTGAAGTGAACTGAACCGAACTGAACTGAACTGAACTGAACTGAAGTGAAATTAAGTGAGATGGTGGAGAGGCACTTACCCGACATGAAATGCAAAAGTAACGATGTAATTGGATACAATACTGGACTGTAGGTAATGTCGGGACAATCATAGCCCAAAACGTTCACAATGCGATCGGCAACAGCGCGTCCCGTGCTAGTTAAGTGATACGGCAAACAGTGTGTGGCATCCACAAATGCGGGCAGCATGATGGGCTTCTCCGACAGCTCCGTGGTGCCAAAGACCTATTCGATAAATAATAAATATCATTAAGTATTTAGTATTTCTCAGTATGATATTGCTTTACGCTTACCTGATGCACCATCTCCCAGTAGAAGCCATCTAGCATATTCTGCTTGGTCAAGTGCTGGGCGCATAGAGCTGGCCACAATTGTGAGCGTATCGGTGAATTTATGGGCCACGAGTTCTCTCTGAGTATATTCTTAACATCGCGCTTCTTGTTCTGCTGCAGCAGCTGTTGGATTTCGGTGAAAGAGCGTAGCGCCGGCTCTTTGCCTGGAAGAAAAAAGCAAAAGCAACAAACGTTTAGTACAAGTCAATAGAATAATGCTTAGGATAGGTCATGAACCACGTTTGTGTTTAACAATAAACAATAAATTAACCTAAAAACAAATGCTTCCACAGAACTGTGAAGTGATACACTAGTTAATACCCTAAAATATTTGTATATTAATTTGATTGATTATATATAAATTAAATTTATAATTTATATATATTTCAATTGAAATAAATTGAGAATATATAACGTACCTTAGGGAGAGATTATTATTATTATTAGTAATTTATATCTTTATTTTCTTCACACATTTTTCTGGATTGTTCTCTAATCTTATCTAACTTATCTCAGAGTATTAGTTATTGTGTAAATCAACTCTTTAATTGCTGTTTTTATCAGTAAATACTAATTACAAATTGTATTTACTGATTTCTTGTTTTCAATGATAAAAAAATTAAGCCAAAGCTTGAACTATATTTAAATATATTATATATTTATATACATAATGTTATATACATTAAAACAATAGATATGGGTAGCAGACACATAGCTCAAAAGAGAAGTGTCTTCTAAATTTTATACCCTACTAATTAGTTTTTATTAATAACCTTGCATTATTATATGGTGTACAATTGATTTTTCAAAATGCTGCATCGTATTGTGAATCATGCCACAGTGCAGCTAAATATAAGTTTTTATGTACACAGTATATATTTTATGATATAAACCCCTGTTGGTCAGCTCAAGTGTCGGCTGATAAGTTGGTCAGTTGCAGCTGCTGTTTAGCTAGTACCATTTAAGACCCTATGCGACATTTATGATTGATAAGGAATAAAGTCTGAGCTCCGCCAAACACGCTTGCCCCAACCAATTGAACTTGCAGCTGGAGGCCGCATGCGCTGAAGTATAGAAAAAATATTGTAGAAAAAAAAGCCGACTTGAGCTGCAGATAAGTACGTAAATTTGTCAGCAAGAACGCAAAATAAAAATTACTCATACGTCAGAGTGGCAAATAAAATACTTGAGTTTGCAATTAATTTCAGTGTGTGTGTGAGAGTGAGAGGGTGTGTGTGCATGTGAGAGAGTAAGAGGATATGTGTGTGTGTGTTTATTGCAGTATGCGATAAGCTTTATTGATAGATGCTTGTTCTACATACGTAAAGTTAGTTGGTTTTAAATGCCCGCTGGGGCGCTGGGGCTTGTAATTAAAATTGAATTGAAATGATAACAAAAATACAAAATTTTTATATATACACATATACGTATATATATAAGGAATATATATATTCCGTTCCTACTACTTGTGATAACTTGCTTTTGAAAATAATATAAACTAGAGACTTTAAAGTAAATAAATTGTATAAAATTGAAATTGAAGTGCATTTATTGAAAGTAGAAGTTGAGACTTTAATTAATTCTAATGCCTAATTAGATACACCGTTCAAAATTTAGTATTCAATATAACTTTGCTTTCCATTACAAATGCATTACAATTTCAATTGAACTGCTATTAGTATTTTTAGTAAAACCATTATTTTTCGAAATTGACTATATTTAATCTTGGGATTAAATATTTCTTATTTATCAACGATACTTCGATAGCAATTTCTATTCCAATTATTTTGTTCACACCCGTCCACCCCATAATCCGATAGAAGTATGACAAACTGTTGGTCAGAACTTTGAAATATTTTGTGCTTAACTACGTAATTGAAAAACTTTATCGCTGGTCAGCTGGTTGCTCAAGGAGGATCGCAATAGCCAAAAGACACGCCACTGAGGCCAAACACTTGAATCGGGTGCAGCTATACGAAATAGAGCTGCCATATTGATTAGGTATCGGAGTTTCTGGGTAATTGATTGTGCATTGGCTACATGTTCGTCCCATTACCAGTTCGGTCGACAGCTGATCGATTTTTGCATGACATTTGCTCGTCTCTTTATCACTAGCGTTTACTTAATTTGCTGTTTGTTATTATTGCTGTAGTTATTAGTGGCCCCAGGTCCCTGGCGTTGTTGGCGCTGATAAGCGCTCGACTCAGCGCCAGTCATTGGGTAAATTTGCTCATTTTAACGAATCACAACAGATACAACAAATTACAATCAGTTCTTCTTCTTTTTTATTTTTCATGCGTCATATACCCATTGAAAATCATAATGAAGATTGGGTATACAAGTTACTGATTATATCTCTATATGATAGCTGTTCTCTGAAAAGGTTAGATTAATTTAAGTAATCGATAATTCATTGTTTGCAATAATTCGATAAATATATTATATGAGGCATTTTATATAGGCTATAGGCTTGATCATATGCAGTGCTTAGAGATATCAAATATAGCCATTATAGGGTATTTATAAATCTACCGACTTGATCACACTTGTTATTTTATTGCGCCTTGAATTGTTTTTGTTTTTTTTTTTTTAATTTTTATATCATTTAACCAAAATTGTTGTGGGTCTCTGATGCATATATCAGATGACGCGAGAATGATATTGATATAGATCTGAGAAGGCTTTGGGGGTGTGTGGGGGATACGGAGAGGATGTTGTAAATGCAATAACAATAAAAACTGGTATAATTGACTGAGGCTCGTTTGCATTTGTGGTGTGTGTGTATGCTATTGTGTGGGTTAAGCGTGTGTAATTAATCTCCGCACATTTGCATTTTACTTGCATTCATAATATGAAAATGTTTTGAGAAAAACTCAAACACATACACACACACACACGCTCACAAAAGCATTTCTAATTCGATAAATTATCGATTGCGACATCAATTTCATTCATTTGGAATTTTAAATAGTTATTAGCAATTGTAATTTTTCAATCGCAACTTAAATGAAAAATCTGTGAAATATATACATACTAAGCACTGCATAATCAGCTGCTTAGTATTAAACCAAAAAAATAAAAACAAACAAAAACATTAACAAATTGTCAAGCTATATTTGAATGCAAAACGCAATCAGTTTTATGGCCAATAAACATGGAGCAGTAAAAAAATTATAAAAACGTGTATTAATCTTTAATGAAATTAATTGCATAAAATTAAAAAATAAAAATAATATATAAAAAACGAACATTTTGATATCAAATAAATTAATAAATATAAATAATTTTAAAAAGTCTGTAGATTTCTTTATTTAATAATTTAAGCGAAACTAATTTAAATCATGGTACAACTTTTACCGAAAAAATTATATTTATGTAACTACTTTACTTATTTATTTTATATTTTATACTTTATTATTTTAGAAGATTATGTTAATTTGTACGCCCTGTTTTCAAGTCTAATACACTTGAATAATTTTGCTCCATAAATATTCACCTTAAAACAAGTTTTTGCCATTTGAATAAGTTTTATGCTTGCAATTAAAATGGATTAAAAAACGCAATAAATGAACAGTCAACATTAAGGACTGCCACAAACTCTTCCAAATAAAGTCAATAAAAACTGACATTTTCTTGCCCTTTCCTAACAGTTTCAGTAAAACCCTCCACTTTATCGAAAAAAAAAACAACAATTTCAAACAACTCATACTGTTTACACTGGAAATTAGTTAAGATTTTTAGCATTTGTTGTCGCTATTTGCTCTTTTAATGTTCGGAATCTCTGTATATGGTAGAGGGAGAAGAGTTTTATTACCTGGACTGAACTGCCAGCACTGACATTTGGTAGTTATATCATTTGAGCTGGCCGCTATAAACAGGGGCAGCTCAAAAAACTTTTCGCACTCGGGATCAACGTAGATGCTGCTGCGGCGACTGCTGAACTGTTCCAACTCACGTATGCCCAAAACTTTGCCAACCATCTTGTTGTTGTTCTTATTCTTCTGAGCTTTAATTTCTTTTTTTGCTTTTTGGTTTATTTTGTTTATTTTGGCACCGAGTATTTTATTTTGGTGTATTTTGTTTTGTTTTATATGTTATTTTGTTTCTGTCACAGCCACAACAAATACATTTATGTAGATTTCTGTTGCTTCTTCTGTTTATTTAAATTTATATATATTATATTTTTGCCGCTTGTTCTTATGGTTTCTTTTTTTTTCCTTTAATTTATTGCGCTCTGTAATTTGCTTGCTTCGTTTATTCGTCGTGCGAGCGCGGCGCAGCACTTGAATTTAATTAGCAGCACATTCAAATTTATCAATTCACATTTTATTTCAATTCGTTTTTGCTTTCATCGTTTCTTTGTTAATTTTAATAATTTTGAATTAAATTTGTTTTTTATTAACGATTATTTATTTTTTCCTCGGCCTGTACACGGGTTGAATAACAACATTAAACATTAAAATAGGGTTTCAATCGGTTCGATCGTGAATCCAAAATTGAATCGAACTCAAATCGAAAAAACTTTGAAATTCCGGAGGCCTACGTGCGACGCCTTTGAATGTGTTCAATGTTCTCATCGGCGGGCCGGTTTCTTGCGGTGAATGAAACCGAAAGCTCAACCCAAATGGGGTGGCCAGAGCCAGAGCGCGAGAATGTGAGAGCATTCATAGCCGGCCAGCCAAGGCGAGAATATGTATGTATATGTGTGTGTGCGTGAGTGGGTGAGTAGTAGAGCGACGGGCGATCACAACCTGGCGCGTGCAAGCTTCGTTAAAGCTTTTTAGATATTGTCTGTGTGTGAGTGTGAATGACTTTTTTGTTCGTATTTTCAGCTTAGCGATGCGCTCGTTTTCGGTTTTTCTTGATTATTTCATTTTCTGTTTCTATTTCTCTTCTTTTTTTTGGCGCCGCCAGCGCGAACAGCTGTTTTCTGTTTTCGTTCTGGCTGCCTGTTGCTAGCCTGTTGACAGCTATAACTCTTAATATGGTTGTGCGAGCGACAAAGAGAGAAAGAGAGTGTGTGTATACAACCTAAATCTCTGTGTGAATGCTTTTATAAATAGTCCGCCCCATTGCAAACTCTGGGAAATTTCGTAAGCTTGCGATTTGGCAATGCAACGAAATGTACCACAAGAATGTTGGTACCAAAAATTCCGCAGGCTCAGGTTGAGAAATGCCTCTCTAATGAAATTTGTTTACAACCTAAAAATGTTGTATTTTGGAAAGCAAATTAGATTTATGACCAATTTGGTTGCTGCTCTTGTTGCTGTAGCTTTGGCGCCCATACCATGAGGTGGCAAGTAGAAAAATCGCTGAAATATTTGTAGAGAATTTCTGTGCTAATGGATATGAGAATTTTCGGTGTGAAAATGGGGCAAAAGGTAAAAGGAAATGGTAAATGGAAAGAATTTCTAATGTAAAATCTTATGCGACCTCAATTTGGAAATCATCGCTAGAATGCATAAGATCCTCTCAAAGTCCCTTGTAAGAAACCCATAAGAACAGTTTTGGTAATATATATATTAAGAAATAAATAATCTTAAGATATATCAGGAAAATATATGAGAAAGCAAATTGCTTATAATTTTTATCAATTATCCATCATATATCATATTATTAATTTCCTACACTTCACAACTCATTCACAAATTTTGTTTACCTTCATGCTTCACGCCCCTTTTCGATTTTTGCTACTCTGTGGCTTCATTCACAATTTCGCATGCCCAAAGCATTTGCCATGTTTTGTTTGAGGCTCACGTGATATTTTTCTCCATTTCCTGTGCTGCGAAACGCATTTTAATACAGGGATTAACAACTACAACAACACAAATAAAAACTGTTTTAATTACCATTTGCCATTGCTTTTGCTTTTACTGTTTGCTTTTCTTTTTGCACCTT